>JAXIVJ010001514.1:32500-35000 GCA_036785665.1 Chirona hameri
TTGATGATGATGTTGATGATGATGTTGATGATGATGTTGATGATGATGTTGATGATGATGTTGATGTTGATGATGATGTTAATGATGATGTTGATGATGATGTTGATGATGATGTTGCTGATGATGTTGCTGATGATGTTGCTGATGATGTTGCTGGTGATGTTGCTGATGATGTTGCTGATGATGTTGCTGATGATGTTGCTGATGATGACGTGAGACGGTGTGGTATGCCCGTTTGCGGTGTTGTATGCCCGGAGGCGGTGTTGCATGCCCGGAGGCGGTGTGGTATGCCCGGAGGCGGTGTTGTATGCCCGGAGGCGGTGTTGTATGCCCGGAGGCGGTGTAGTATGCCCGGAGGCGGTGTAGTATTCCCGGAGGCGGTGTTGTATGCCCGGAGGCGGTGTGGTATGCCCGGAGGCGGTGTAGTATGCCCGGAGGCGGTGTTGTATGCCCGGAGGCGGTGTGGTATGCCCGGAGGCGGTACAACACCGCCTCCGGGCATGATGATGATAATGATGATGATGATGATGATGATGATGATGATGATGATGATGATGATGATGATGATGATGATGATGATGATGATGATGATGATGATGATGATGATGATGATGATGATGATGATGATGATGATGATGATGATGATGATGATGATGATGATGATGATGATGATGATGATGATGATGATGATGATGATGATGATGATGATGATGATGATGATGATGATGATGATGATGATGATGATGATGATGTTGCTGATGATGATGTTGCTGATGATGATGTTGCTGATGATGATGTTGTTGATGATGTTGCTGATGATGTTGCTGATGATGTTGCTGATGATGTTCCTGATGATGTTGATGATGATGTTGATGATGATGTTGATGATGATGTTGATGATGATGTTGCTGATGATGTTGCTGATGATGTTGCTGATGATGTTGCTGATGATGTTGCTGATGATGTTGCTGATGATGTTGCTGGTGATGTTGCTGATGATGTTGCTGATGATGACGTGAGACGGTGTGGTATGCCCGGAGGCGGTGTTGTATGCCCGGAGGCGGTGTTGTATGCCCGGAGGCGGTGTGGTATGCCCGGAGGCGGTGTTGTATGCCCGGAGGCGGTGTTGTATGCCCGGAGGCGGTGTGGTATGCCCGGAGGCGGTGTTGTATGCCCGGAGGCGGTGTTGTATGCCCTGAGGCGGTCTGGTATGCCCGGAGGCGGTGTAGTATGCCCGGAGGCGGTGTTGTATGCCCGGAGGCGGTGTGGTATGCCCGGAGGCGGTGCAGTATGCCCGGAGGCGGTGTTGTATGCCCGGAGGCGGTGTGGTATGCCCGGAGGCGGTGTAGTATGCCCGGAGGCGGTGTTGTATGCCCGGAGGCGGTGTGGTATGCCCGGAGGCGGTGTAGTATGCCCGGAGGCGGTGTTGTATGCCCGGAGGCGGTGTGGTATGCCCGGAGGCGGTACAACACCGCCTCCGGGCATGATGATGATAATGATGATGATGATGATGATGATGATGATGATGATGATGATGATGATGATGATGATGATGATGATGATGATGATGATGATGATGATGATGATGATGATGATGATGATGATGATGATGATGATGATGATGATGATGATGATGATGATGATGATGATGATGATGATGATGATGATGATGATGATGATGTTGCTGATGATGATGTTGCTGATGATGATGTTGCTGATGATGATGTTGTTGATGATGTTGCTGATGATGTTGCTGATGATGTTGCTGATGATGTTGCTGATGATGTTGATGATGATGTTGATGATGATGTTGATGATGATGTTGATGATGATGTTGATGATGATGTTGATGATGATGTTGATGATGATGTTGATGATGATGTTGATGATGATGTTGATGTTGATGATGATGTTAATGATGATGTTGATGATGATGTTGATGATGATGTTGCTGATGATGTTGCTGATGATGTTGCTGATGATGTTGCTGGTGATGTTGCTGATGATGTTGCTGATGATGTTGCTGATGATGTTGCTGATGATGTTGCTGATGATGTTGCTGATGATGTTGATGATGATGTTGATGATGATGTTGATGATGATGTTGATGATGATGTTGCTGATGATGTTGCTGATGATGTTGCTGATGATGTTGCTGATGATGTTGCTGATGATGTTGCTGATGATGTTGCTGGTGATGTTGCTGATGATGTTGCTGATGATGTTGCTGATGATGACGTGAGACGGTGTGGTATGCCCGGAGGCGGTGTTGTATGCCCGGAGGCGGTGTTGTATGCCCGGAGGCAGTGTGGTATGCCCGGAGGCGGTGTTGTATGCCCGGAGGCGGTGTTGTATGCCCTGAGGCGGTCTGGTATGCCCGGAGGCGGTGTAGTATGCCCGGAGGCGGTGTTGTATGCCCGGAGGCGGTGTGGTATGCCCGGAGGCGGTGCAGTATGCCCGGAGGCGGTGTTGTATGCCCGGAGGCGGTGTTGTATGCCCG
>JAXIVJ010001514.1:80000-135576 GCA_036785665.1 Chirona hameri
GGTATGCCCGGAGGCGGTGTAGTATGCCCGGAGGCGGTGTTGTATGCCCGGAGGCGGTGTGGTATGCCCGGAGGCGGTGTAGTATGCCCGGAGGCGGTGTTGTATGCCCGGAGGCGGTGTGGTATGCCCGGAGGCGGTACAACACCGCCTCCGGGCATGATGATGATAATGATGATGATGATGATGATGATGATGATGATGATGATGATGATGATGATGATGATGATGATGATGATGATGATGATGATGATGATGATGATGATGATGATGATGATGATGATGATCATGATGATGATGATGATGATGATGATGATGATGATGATGATGATGATGATGATGATGATGATGATGATGATGATGATGATGATGATGATGTTGCTGATGAAAATGTTGCTGATGATGATGTTGCTGATGATGATGTTGTTGATGATGTTGCTTATGATGTTGCTGATGATGTTGCTGATGATGTTGCTGATGATATTGATGATGATGTTGATGATGATGTTGATGATGATGTTGATGATGATGTTGATGATGATGTTGATGATGATGTTGATGATGATGTTGATGATGATGTTGATGATGATGTTGATGTTGATGATGATGTTAATGATGATGTTGATGATGATGTTGATGATGATGTTGCTGATGATGTTGCTGATGATGTTGCTGATGATGTTGCTGGTGATGTTGCTGATGATGTTGCTGATGATGTTGCTGATGATGTTGCTGATGATGACGTGAGACGGTGTGGTATGCCCGTTTGCGGTGTTGTATGCCCGGAGGCGGTGTTGCATGCCCGGAGGCGGTGTGGTATGCCCGGAGGCGGTGTTGTATGCCCGGAGGCGGTGTTGTATGCCCGGAGGCGGTGTAGTATGCCCGGAGGCGGTGTAGTATGCCCGGAGGCGGTGTTGTATGCCCGGAGGCGGTGTGGTATGCCCGGAGGCGGTGTAGTATGCCCGGAGGCGGTGTTGTATGCCCGGAGGCGGTGTGGTATGCCCGGAGGCGGTACAACACCGCCTCCGGGCATGATGATGATAATGATGATGATGATGATGATGATGATGATGATGATGATGATGATGATGATGATGATGATGATGATGATGATGATGATGATGATGATGATGATGATGATGATGATGATGATGATGATGATGATGATGATGATGATGATGATGATGATGATGATGATGATGATGATGATGATGATGATGATGTTGCTGATGATGATGTTGCTGATGATGATGTTGCTGATGATGATGTTGTTGATGATGTTGCTGATGATGTTGCTGATGATGTTGCTGATGATGTTGCTGATGATGTTGATGATGATGTTGATGATGATGTTGATGATGATGTTGATGATGATGTTGATGATCATGTTGCTGATGATGTTGCTGATGATGTTACTGATGATGTTGCTGATGATGTTGCTGATGATGTTGCTGGTGATGTTGCTGATGATGTTGCTGATGATGTTGCTGATGATGACGTGAGACGGTGTGGTATGCCCGGAGGCGGTGTTGTATGCCCGGAGGCGGTGTTGTATGCCCGGAGGCGGTGTGGTATGCCCGGAGGCGGTGTTGTATGCCCGGAGGCGGTGTTGTATGCCCGGAGGCGGTGTGGTATGCCCGGAGGCGGTGTTGTATGCCCGGAGGCGGTGTTGTATGCCCTGAGGCGGTCTGGTATGCCCGGAGGCGGTGTAGTATGCCCGGAGGCGGTGTTGTATGCCCGGAGGCGGTGTGGTATGCCCGGAGGCGGTGCAGTATGCCCGGAGGCGGTGTTGTATGCCCGGAGGGGGTGTTGTATGCCCGGAGGCGGTGTAGTATGCCCGGAGGCGGTGTTGTATGCCCGGAGGCGGTGTGGTATGCCCGGAAGCGGTGTAGTATGCCCGGAGGCGGTGTTGTATGCCCGGAGGCGGTGTGGTATGCCCGGAGGCGGTACAACACCGCCTCCGGGCATGATGATGATAATGATGATGATGATGATGATGATGATGATGATGATGATGATGATGATGATGATGATGATGATGATGATGATGATGATGATGATGATGATGATGATGATGATGATGATGATGATGATGATGATGATGATGATGATGATGATGATGATGATGATGATGATGATGATGATGATGATGATGTTGCTGATGATGATGTTGCTGATGATGATGTTGCTGATGATGATGTTGTTGATGATGTTGCTGATGATGTTGCTGATGATGTTGCTGATGATGTTGCTGATGATGTTGATGATGATGTTGATGATGATGTTGATGATGATGTTGATGTTGATGTTAATGATGATGTTGCTGATGATGTTGCTGATGATGTTGCTGATGATGTTGCTGATGATGTTGCTGATGATGTTGCTGGTGATGTTGCTGATGATGTTGCTGATGATGTTGCTGATGATGACGTGAGACGGTGTGGTATGCCCGGAGGCGGTGTTGTATGCCCGGAGGCGGTGTTGTATGCCCGGAGGCGGTGTGGTATGCCCGGAGGCGGTGTTGTATGCCCGGAGGCGGTGTTGTATGCCCGGAGGCGGTGTGGTATGCCCGGAGGCGGTGTGGTATGCCCGGAGGCGGTGTTGTATGCCCGGAGGCGGTGTTGTATGCCCTGAGGCGGTCTGGTATGCCCGGAGGCGGTGTAGTATGCCCGGAGGCGGTGTTGTATGCCCGGAGGCGGTGTGGTATGCCCGGAGGCGGTACAACACCGCCTCCGGGCATGATGATGATAATGATGATGATGATGATGATGATGATGATGATGATGATGATGATGATGATGATGATGATGATGATGATGATGATGATGATGATGATGATGATGATGATGATGATGATGATGATGATGATGATGATGATGATGATGATGATGATGATGATGATGATGATGATGATGATGATGATGATGATGATGATGATGATGATGATGATGATGATGATGATGATGATGATGATGATGATGATGATGATGATGATGATGATGATGATGATGATGATGATGATGATGATGATGATGATGATGATGTTGCTGATGATGATGTTGCTGATGATGATGTTGCTGATGATGATGTTGTTGATGATGTTGCTGATGATGTTGCTGATGATGTTGCTGATGATGTTGCTGATGATGTTGATGATGATGTTGATGATGATGTTGATGATGATGTTGATGATGATGTTGCTGATGATGTTGCTGATGATGTTGCTGATGATGTTGCTGATGATGTTGCTGATGATGTTGCTGATGATGTTGCTGGTGATGTTGCTGATGATGTTGCTGATGATGTTGCTGATGATGACGTGAGACGGTGTGGTATGCCCGGAGGCGGTGTTGTATGCCCGGAGGCGGTGTTGTATGCCCGGAGGCAGTGTGGTATGCCCGGAGGCGGTGTTGTATGCCCGGAGGCGGTGTTGTATGCCCTGAGGCGGTCTGGTATGCCCGGAGGCGGTGTAGTATGCCCGGAGGCGGTGTTGTATGCCCGGAGGCGGTGTGGTATGCCCGGAGGCGGTGCAGTATGCCCGGAGGCGGTGTTGTATGCCCGGAGGCGGTGTTGTATGCCCGGAGGCGGTGTAGTATGCCCGGAGGCGGTGTTGTATGCCCGGAGGCGGTGTGGTATGCCCGGAAGCGGTGTAGTATGCCCGGAGGCGGTGTTGTATGCCCGGAGGCGGTGTGGTATGCCCGGAGGCGGTACAACACCGCCTCCAGGCATGATGATGATAATGATGATGATGATGATGATGATGATGATGATGATGATGATGATGATGATGATGATGATGATGATGATGATGATGATGATGATGATGATGATGATGATGATGATGATGATGATGATGATGATGATGATGATGATGATGATGATGATGATGATGATGATGATGATGATGTTGCTGATGATGATGTTGCTGATGATGATGTTGCTGATGATGATGTTGTTGATGATGTTGCTGATGATGTTGCTGATGATGTTGCTGATGATGTTGCTGATGATGTTGATGATGATGTTGATGATGATGTTGATGATGATGTTGATGATGATGTTGATGATGATGTTGCTGATGATGTTGCTGATGATGTTGCTGATGATGTTGCTGATGATGTTGCTGATGATGTTGCTGGTGATGTTGCTGATGATGTTGCTGATGATGTTGCTGATGATGACGTGAGACGGTGTGGTATGCCCGGAGGCGGTGTTGTATGCCCGGAGGCGGTGTTGTATGCCCGGAGGCGGTGTGGTATGCCCGGAGGCGGTGTTGTATGCCCGGAGGCGGTGTTGTATGCCCGGAGGCGGTGTGGTATGCCCGGAGGCGGTGTTGTATGCCCGGAGGCGGTGTTGTATGCCCTGAGGCGGTCTGGTATGCCCGGAGGCGGTGTAGTATGCCCGGAGGCGGTGTTGTATGCCCGGAGGCGGTGTGGTATGCCCGGAGGCGGTGCAGTATGCCCGGAGGCGGTGTTGTATGCCCGGAGGCGGTGTGGTATGCCCGGAAGCGGTGTAGTATGCCCGGAGGCGGTGTTGTATGCCCGGAGGCGGTGTGGTATGCCCGGAGGCGGTGTAGTATGCCCGGAGGCGGTGTTGTATGCCCGCAGGCGGTGTGGTATGCCCGGAGGCGGTACAACACCGCCTCCGGGCATGATGATGATAATGATGATGATGATGATGATGATGATGATGATGATGATGATGATGATGATGATGATGATGATGATGATGATGATGATGATGATGATGATGATGATGATGATGATGATGATGATGATGATGATGATGATGATGATGATGATGATGATGATGATGTTGCTGATGATGATGTTGCTGATGATGATGTTGCTGATGATGATGTTGTTGATGATGTTGCTGATGATGTTGCTGATGATGTTGCTGATGATGTTGCTGATGATGTTGATGATGATGTTGATGATGATGTTGATGATGATGTTGATGATGATGTTGATGATGATGTTGCTGATGATGTTGCTGATGATGTTGCTGATGATGTTGCTGATGATGTTGCTGATGATGTTGCTGGTGATGTTGCTGATGATGTTGCTGATGATGTTGCTGATGATGACGTGAGACGGTGTGGTATGCCCGGAGGCGGTGTTGTATGCCCGGAGGCGGTGTTGTATGCCCGGAGGCGGTGTGGTATGCCCGGAGGCGGTGTTGTATGCCCGGAGGCGGTGTTGTATGCCCGGAGGCGGTGTGGTATGCCCGGAGGCGGTGTTGTATGCCCGGAGGCGGTGTTGTATGCCCTGAGGCGGTCTGGTATGCCCGGAGGCGGTGTAGTATGCCCGGAGGCGGTGTTGTATGCCCGGAGGCGGTGTGGTATGCCCGGAGGCGGTGCAGTATGCCCGGAGGCGGTGTTGTATGCCCGGAGGCGGTGTGGTATGCCCGGAGGCGGTGTAGTATGCCCGGAGGCGGTGTTGTATGCCCGGAGGCGGTGTGGTATGCCCGGAGGCGGTGTAGTATGCCCGGAGGCGGTGTTGTATGCCCGGAGGCGGTGTGGTATGCCCGGAGGCGGTACAACACCGCCTCCGGGCATGATGATGATAATGATGATGATGATGATGATGATGATGATGATGATGATGATGATGATGATGATGATGATGATGATGATGATGATGATGATGATGATGATGATGATGATGATGATGATGATGATGATGATCATGATGATGATGATGATGATGATGATGATGATGATGATGATGATGATGATGATGATGATGATGATGATGATGATGATGATGATGATGATGTTGCTGATGATGATGTTGCTGATGATGATGTTGCTGATGATGATGTTGTTGATGATGTTGCTTATGATGTTGCTGATGATGTTGCTGATGATGTTGCTGATGATATTGATGATGATGTTGATGATGATGTTGATGATGATGTTGATGATGATGTTGATGATGATGTTGATGATGATGTTGATGATGATGTTGATGATGATGTTGATGATGATGTTGATGTTGATGATGATGTTAATGATGATGTTGATGATGATGTTGATGATGATGTTGCTGATGATGTTGCTGATGATGTTGCTGATGATGTTGCTGGTGATGTTGCTGATGATGTTGCTGATGATGTTGCTGATGATGTTGCTGATGATGACGTGAGACGGTGTGGTATGCCCGTTTGCGGTGTTGTATGCCCGGAGGCGGTGTTGCATGCCCGGAGGCGGTGTGGTATGCCCGGAGGCGGTGTTGTATGCCCGGAGGCGGTGTTGTATGCCCGGAGGCGGTGTAGTATGCCCGGAGGCGGTGTAGTATGCCCGGAGGCGGTGTTGTATGCCCGGAGGCGGTGTGGTATGCCCGGAGGCGGTGTAGTATGCCCGGAGGCGGTGTTGTATGCCCGGAGGCGGTGTGGTATGCCCGGAGGCGGTACAACACCGCCTCCGGGCATGATGATGATAATGATGATGATGATGATGATGATGATGATGATGATGATGATGATGATGATGATGATGATGATGATGATGATGATGATGATGATGATGATGATGATGATGATGATGATGATGATGATGATGATGATGATGATGATGATGATGATGATGATGATGATGATGATGATGATGATGATGTTGCTGATGATGATGTTGCTGATGATGATGTTGCTGATGATGATGTTGTTGATGATGTTGCTGATGATGTTGCTGATGATGTTGCTGATGATGTTGCTGATGATGTTGATGATGATGTTGATGATGATGTTGATGATGATGTTGATGATGATGTTGATGATGATGTTGCTGATGATGTTGCTGATGATGTTGCTGATGATGTTGCTGATGATGTTGCTGATGATGTTGCTGATGATGTTGCTGGTGATGTTGCTGATGATGTTGCTGATGATGTTGCTGATGATGACGTGAGACGGTGTGGTATGCCCGAAGGCGGTGTTGTATGCCCGGAGGCGGTGTTGTATGCCCGGAGGCGGTGTGGTATGCCCGGAGGCGGTGTTGTATGCCCGGAGGCGGTGTTGTATGCCCGGAGGCGGTGTGGTATGCCCGGAGGCGGTGTTGTATGCCCGGAGGCGGTGTTGTATGCCCTGAGGCGGTCTGGTATGCCCGGAGGCGGTGTAGTATGCCCGGAGGCGGTGTTGTATGCCCGGAGGCGGTGTGGTATGCCCGGAGGCGGTGCAGTATGCCCGGAGGCGGTGTTGTATGCCCGGAGGCGGTGTGGTATGCCCGGAGGCGGTGTAGTATGCCCGGAGGCGGTGTTGTATGCCCGGAGGCGGTGTGGTATGCCCGGAGGCGGTGTAGTATGCCCGGAGGCGGTGTTGTATGCCCGGAGGCGGTGTGGTATGCCCGGAGGCGGTACAACACCGCCTCCGGGCATGATGATGATAATGATGATGATGATGATGATGATGATGATGATGATGATGATGATGATGATGATGATGATGATGATGATGATGATGATGATGATGATGATGATGATGATGATGATGATGATGATGATGATGATGATGATGATGATGATGATGATGATGATGATGATGATGATGATGATGATGATGATGATGATGATGATGATGATGATGATGATGATGATGATGATGATGTTGCTGATGATGATGTTGCTGATGATGATGTTGCTGATGATGATGTTGTTGATGATGTTGCTGATGATGTTGCTGATGATGTTGCTGATGATGTTGCTGATGATGTTGATGATGATGTTGATGATGATGTTGATGATGATGTTGATGATGATGTTGATGATGATGTTGCTGATGATGTTGCTGATGATGTTGCTGATGATGTTGCTGATGATGTTGCTGATGATGTTGCTGGTGATGTTGCTGATGATGTTGTTGATGATGTTGCTGATGATGACGTGAGACGGTGTGGTATGCCCGGAGGCGGTGTTGTATGCCCGGAGGCGGTGTTGTATGCCCGGAGGCGGTGTGGTATGCCCGGAGGCGGTGTTGTATGCCCGGAGGCGGTGTTGTATGCCCGGAGGCGGTGTGGTATGCCCGGAGGCGGTGTTGTATGCCCGGAGGCGGTGTTGTATGCCCTGAGGCGGTCTGGTATGCCCGGAGGCGGTGTAGTATGCCCGGAGGCGGTATTGTATGCCCGGAGGCGGTGTGGTATGCCCGGAGGCGGTGCAGTATGCCCGGAGGCGGTGTTGTATGCCCGGAGGCGGTGTTGTATGCCCGGAGGCGGTGTAGTATGCCCGGAGGCGGTGTTGTATGCCCGGAGGCGGTGTGGTATGCCCGGAAGCGGTGTAGTATGCCCGGAGGCGGTGTTGTATGCCCGGAGGCGGTGTGGTATGCCCGGAGGCGGTACAACACCGCCTCCAGGCATGATGATGATAATGATGATGATGATGATGATGATGATGATGATGATGATGATGATGATGATGATGATGATGATGATGATGATGATGATGATGATGATGATGATGATGATGATGATGATGATGATGATGATGATGATGATGATGATGATGATGATGATGATGATGATGATGATGATGATGATGATGATGATGATGATGATGATGATGATGATGATGATGATGATGATGATGATGTTGCTGATGATGATGTTGCTGATGATGATGTTGCTGATGATGATGTTGTTGATGATGTTGATGATGATGTTGCTGATGATGTTGCTGATGATGTTGCTGATGATGTTGCTGATGATGTTGATGATGATGTTGATGATGATGTTGATGATGATGTTGATGATGATGTTGATGATGATGTTGCTGATGATGTTGCTGATGATGTTGCTGATGATGTTGCTGATGATGTTGCTGATGATGTTGCTGATGATGTTGCTGGTGATGTTGCTGATGATGTTGCTGATGATGTTGCTGATGATGACGTGAGACGGTGTGGTATGCCCGGAGGCGGTGTGGTATGCCCGGAGGCGGTGTTGTATGCCCGGAGGCGGTGTTGTATGCCCTGAGGCGGTCTGGTATGCCCGGAGGCGGTGTAGTATGCCCGGAGGCGGTGTTGTATGCCCGGAGGCGGTGTGGTATGCCCGGAGGCGGTGCAGTATGCCCGGAGGCGGTGTTGTATGCCCGGAGGCGGTGTGGTATGCCCGGAGGCGGTGTAGTATGCCCGGAGGCGGTGTTGTATGCCTGGAGGCGGTGTGGTATGCCCGGAGGCGGTGTAGTATGCCCGGAGGCGGTGTTGTATGCCCGGAGGCGGTGTGGTATGCCCGGAGGCGGTACAACACCGCCTCCGGGCATGATGATGATGATGATGATGATGATGATGATGATGATGATGATGATGATGATGATGATGATGATGATGATGATGATGATGATGATGATGATGATGATGATGATGATGATGATGATGATGATGATGATGATGATGATGATGATGATGATGATGATGATGTTGCTGATGATGATGTTGCTGATGATGATGTTGCTGATGATGATGTTGTTGATGATGTTTCTGATGATGTTGCTGATGATGTTGCTGATGATGTTGCTGATGATGTTGATGATGATGTTGATGATGATGTTGATGATGATGTTGATGATGATGTTGATGACGATGTTGATGATGATGTTGATGATGATGTTGATGATGATGTTGATGTTGATGATGATGTTAATGATGATGTTGATGATGATGTTGATGATGATGTTGCTGATGATGTTGCTGATGATGTTGCTGATGATGTTGCTGGTGATGTTGCTGATGATGTTGCTGATGATGTTGCTGATGATGTTGCTGATGATGACGTGAGACGGTGTGGTATGCCCGTTTGCGGTGTTGTATGCCCGGAGGCGGTGTTGTATGCCCGGAGGCGGTGTGGTATGCCCGGAGGCGGTGTTGTATGCCCGGAGGCGGTGTTGTATGCCCGGAGGCGGTGTAGTATGCCCGGAGGCGGTGTAGTATGCCCGGAGGCGGTGTTGTATGCCCGGAGGCGGTGTGGTATGCCCGGAGGCGGTGTAGTATGCCCGGAGGCGGTGTTGTATGCCCGGAGGCGGTGTGGTATGCCCGGAGGCGGTACAACACCGGGCATGATGATGATAATGATGATGATGATGATGATGATGATGATGATGATGATGATGATGATGATGATGATGATGATGATGATGATGATGATGATGATGATGATGATGATGATGATGATGATGATGATGATGATGATGATGATGATGATGATGATGATGATGATGATGATGATGATGATGATGATGATGATGATGATGATGATGATGATGATGATGATGATGATGATGATGATGATGATGATGATGATGATGATGTTGCTGATGATGATGTTGCTGATGATGATGTTGCTGATGATGATGTTGTTGATGATGTTGCTGATGATGTTGCTGATGATGTTGCTGATGATGTTGCTGATGATGTTGATGATGATGTTGATGATGATGTTGATGATGATGTTGATGATGATGTTGCTGATGATGTTGCTGATGATGTTGCTGATGATGTTGCTGATGATGTTGCTGATGATGTTGCTGATGATGTTGCTGGTGATGTTGCTGATGATGTTGCTGATGATGTTGCTGATGATGACGTGAGACGGTGTGGTATGCCCGGAGGCGGTGTTGTATGCCCGGAGGCGGTGTTGTATGCCCGGAGGCAGTGTGGTATGCCCGGAGGCGGTGTTGTATGCCCGGAGGCGGTGTTGTATGCCCTGAGGCGGTCTGGTATGCCCGGAGGCGGTGTAGTATGCCCGGAGGCGGTGTTGTATGCCCGGAGGCGGTGTGGTATGCCCGGAGGCGGTGCAGTATGCCCGGAGGCGGTGTTGTATGCCCGGAGGCGGTGTTGTATTCCCGGAGGCGGTGTAGTATGCCCGGAGGCGGTGTTGTATGCCCGGAGGCGGTGTGGTATGCCCGGAAGCGGTGTAGTATGCCCGGAGGCGGTGTTGTATGCCCGGAGGCGGTGTGGTATGCCCGGAGGCGGTACAACACCGCCTCCAGGCATGATGATGATAATGATGATGATGATGATGATGATGATGATGATGATGATGATGATGATGATGATGATGATGATGATGATGATGATGATGATGATGATGATGATGATGATGATGATGATGATGATGATGATGATGATGATGATGATGATGATGATGATGATGATGATGATGATGATGTTGCTGATGATGATGTTGCTGATGATGATGTTGCTGATGATGATGTTGTTGATGATGTTGCTGATGATGTTGCTGATGATGTTGCTGATGATGTTGCTGATGATGTTGATGATGATGTTGATGATGATGTTGATGATGATGTTGATGATGATGTTGATGATGATGTTGCTGATGATGTTGCTGATGATGTTGCTGATGATGTTGCTGATGATGTTGCTGATGATGTTGCTGGTGATGTTGCTGATGATGTTGCTGATGATGTTGCTGATGATGACGTGAGACGGTGTGGTATGCCCGGAGGCGGTGTTGTATGCCCGGAGGCGGTGTTGTATGCCCGGAGGCGGTGTGGTATGCCCGGAGGCGGTGTTGTATGCCCGGAGGCGGTGTTGTATGCCCGGAGGCGGTGTGGTATGCCCGGAGGCGGTGTTGTATGCCCGGAGGCGGTGTTGTATGCCCTGAGGCGGTCTGGTATGCCCGGAGGCGGTGTAGTATGCCCGGAGGCGGTGTTGTATGCCCGGAGGCGGTGTGGTATGCCCGGAGGCGGTGCAGTATGCCCGGAGGCGGTGTTGTATGCCCGGAGGCGGTGTGGTATGCCCGGAAGCGGTGTAGTATGCCCGGAGGCGGTGTTGTATGCCCGGAGGCGGTGTGGTATGCCCGGAGGCGGTGTAGTATGCCCGGAGGCGGTGTTGTATGCCCGCAGGCGGTGTGGTATGCCCGGAGGCGGTACAACACCGCCTCCGGGCATGATGATGATAATGATGATGATGATGATGATGATGATGATGATGATGATGATGATGATGATGATGATGATGATGATGATGATGATGATGATGATGATGATGATGATGATGATGATGATGATGATGATGATGATGATGATGATGATGATGATGATGATGATGATGATGATGATGATGATGTTGCTGATGATGATGTTGCTGATGATGATGTTGCTGATGATGATGTTGTTGATGATGTTGCTGATGATGTTGCTGATGATGTTGCTGATGATGTTGCTGATGATGTTGATGATGATGTTGATGATGATGTTGATGATGATGTTGATGATGATGTTGATGATGATGTTGCTGATGATGTTGCTGATGATGTTGCTGATGATGTTGCTGATGATGTTGCTGATGATGTTGCTGGTGATGTTGCTGATGATGTTGCTGATGATGTTGCTGATGATGACGTGAGACGGTGTGGTATGCCCGGAGGCGGTGTTGTATGCCCGGAGGCGGTGTTGTATGCCCGGAGGCGGTGTGGTATGCCCGGAGGCGGTGTTGTATGCCCGGAGGCGGTGTTGTATGCCCGGAGGCGGTGTGGTATGCCCGGAGGCGGTGTTGTATGCCCGGAGGCGGTGTTGTATGCCCTGAGGCGGTCTGGTATGCCCGGAGGCGGTGTAGTATGCCCGGAGGCGGTGTTGTATGCCCGGAGGCGGTGTGGTATGCCCGGAGGCGGTGCAGTATGCCCGGAGGCGGTGTTGTATGCCCGGAGGCGGTGTGGTATGCCCGGAGGCGGTGTAGTATGCCCGGAGGCGGTGTTGTATGCCCGGAGGCGGTGTGGTATGCCCGGAGGCGGTGTAGTATGCCCGGAGGCGGTGTTGTATGCCCGGAGGCGGTGTGGTATGCCCGGAGGCGGTACAACACCGCCTCCGGGCATGATGATGATAATGATGATGATGATGATGATGATGATGATGATGATGATGATGATGATGATGATGATGATGATGATGATGATGATGATGATGATGATGATGATGATGATGATGATGATGATGATGATGATGATGATGATGATGATGATGATGATGATGATGATGATGATGATGATGATGATGATGATGATGATGATGATGATGATGATGATGATGATGATGATGATGATGATGATGATGTTGCTGATGATGATGTTGCTGATGATGATGTTGCTGATGATGATGTTGTTGATGATGTTGCTGATGATGTTGCTGATGATGTTGCTGATGATGTTGCTGATGATGTTGATGATGATGTTGATGATGATGTTGATGATGATGTTGATGATGATGTTGATGATGATGTTGCTGATGATGTTGCTGATGATGTTGCTGATGATGTTGCTGATGATGTTGCTGATGATGTTGCTGATGATGTTGCTGGTGATGTTGCTGATGATGTTGCTGATGATGTTGCTGATGATGACGTGAGACGGTGTGGTATGCCCGAAGGCGGTGTTGTATGCCCGGAGGCGGTGTTGTATGCCCGGAGGCGGTGTGGTATGCCCGGAGGCGGTGTTGTATGCCCGGAGGCGGTGTTGTATGCCCGGAGGCGGTGTGGTATGCCCGGAGGCGGTGTTGTATGCCCGGAGGCGGTGTTGTATGCCCTGAGGCGGTCTGGTATGCCCGGAGGCGGTGTAGTATGCCCGGAGGCGGTGTTGTATGCCCGGAGGCGGTGTGGTATGCCCGGAGGCGGTGCAGTATGCCCGGAGGCGGTGTTGTATGCCCGGAGGCGGTGTGGTATGCCCGGAGGCGGTGTAGTATGCCCGGAGGCGGTGTTGTATGCCCGGAGGCGGTGTGGTATGCCCGGAGGCGGTGTAGTATGCCCGGAGGCGGTGTTGTATGCCCGGAGGCGGTGTGGTATGCCCGGAGGCGGTACAACACCGCCTCCGGGCATGATGATGATAATGATGATGATGATGATGATGATGATGATGATGATGATGATGATGATGATGATGATGATGATGATGATGATGATGATGATGATGATGATGATGATGATGATGATGATGATGATGATGATGATGATGATGATGATGATGATGATGATGATGATGATGATGATGATGATGATGATGATGATGATGATGATGATGATGATGATGATGATGATGATGTTGCTGATGATGATGTTGCTGATGATGATGTTGCTGATGATGATGTTGTTGATGATGTTGCTGATGATGTTGCTGATGATGTTGCTGATGATGTTGCTGATGATGTTGATGATGATGTTGATGATGATGTTGATGATGATGTTGATGATGATGTTGATGATGATGTTGCTGATGATGTTGCTGATGATGTTGCTGATGATGTTGCTGATGATGTTGCTGATGATGTTGCTGGTGATGTTGCTGATGATGTTGTTGATGATGTTGCTGATGATGACGTGAGACGGTGTGGTATGCCCGGAGGCGGTGTTGTATGCCCGGAGGCGGTGTTGTATGCCCGGAGGCGGTGTGGTATGCCCGGAGGCGGTGTTGTATGCCCGGAGGCGGTGTTGTATGCCCGGAGGCGGTGTGGTATGCCCGGAGGCGGTGTTGTATGCCCGGAGGCGGTGTTGTATGCCCTGAGGCGGTCTGGTATGCCCGGAGGCGGTGTAGTATGCCCGGAGGCGGTATTGTATGCCCGGAGGCGGTGTGGTATGCCCGGAGGCGGTGCAGTATGCCCGGAGGCGGTGTTGTATGCCCGGAGGCGGTGTTGTATGCCCGGAGGCGGTGTAGTATGCCCGGAGGCGGTGTTGTATGCCCGGAGGCGGTGTGGTATGCCCGGAAGCGGTGTAGTATGCCCGGAGGCGGTGTTGTATGCCCGGAGGCGGTGTGGTATGCCCGGAGGCGGTACAACACCGCCTCCAGGCATGATGATGATAATGATGATGATGATGATGATGATGATGATGATGATGATGATGATGATGATGATGATGATGATGATGATGATGATGATGATGATGATGATGATGATGATGATGATGATGATGATGATGATGATGATGATGATGATGATGATGATGATGATGATGATGATGATGATGATGATGATGATGATGATGATGATGATGATGATGATGATGATGATGATGATGATGATGATGATGATGTTGCTGATGATGATGTTGCTGATGATGATGTTGCTGATGATGATGTTGTTGATGATGTTGATGATGATGTTGCTGATGATGTTGCTGATGATGTTGCTGATGATGTTGCTGATGATGTTGATGATGATGTTGATGATGATGTTGATGATGATGTTGATGATGATGTTGATGATGATGTTGCTGATGATGTTGCTGATGATGTTGCTGATGATGTTGCTGATGATGTTGCTGATGATGTTGCTGATGATGTTGCTGGTGATGTTGCTGATGATGTTGCTGATGATGTTGCTGATGATGACGTGAGACGGTGTGGTATGCCCGGAGGCGGTGTGGTATGCCCGGAGGCGGTGTTGTATGCCCGGAGGCGGTGTTGTATGCCCTGAGGCGGTCTGGTATGCCCGGAGGCGGTGTAGTATGCCCGGAGGCGGTGTTGTATGCCCGGAGGCGGTGTGGTATGCCCGGAGGCGGTGCAGTATGCCCGGAGGCGGTGTTGTATGCCCGGAGGCGGTGTGGTATGCCCGGAGGCGGTGTAGTATGCCCGGAGGCGGTGTTGTATGCCTGGAGGCGGTGTGGTATGCCCGGAGGCGGTGTAGTATGCCCGGAGGCGGTGTTGTATGCCCGGAGGCGGTGTGGTATGCCCGGAGGCGGTACAACACCGCCTCCGGGCATGATGATGATGATGATGATGATGATGATGATGATGATGATGATGATGATGATGATGATGATGATGATGATGATGATGATGATGATGATGATGATGATGATGATGATGATGATGATGATGATGATGATGATGATGATGATGATGATGTTGCTGATGATGATGTTGCTGATGATGATGTTGCTGATGATGATGTTGTTGATGATGTTTCTGATGATGTTGCTGATGATGTTGCTGATGATGTTGCTGATGATGTTGATGATGATGTTGATGATGATGTTGATGATGATGTTGATGATGATGTTGATGACGATGTTGATGATGATGTTGATGATGATGTTGATGATGATGTTGATGTTGATGATGATGTTAATGATGATGTTGATGATGATGTTGATGATGATGTTGCTGATGATGTTGCTGATGATGTTGCTGATGATGTTGCTGGTGATGTTGCTGATGATGTTGCTGATGATGTTGCTGATGATGTTGCTGATGATGACGTGAGACGGTGTGGTATGCCCGTTTGCGGTGTTGTATGCCCGGAGGCGGTGTTGTATGCCCGGAGGCGGTGTGGTATGCCCGGAGGCGGTGTTGTATGCCCGGAGGCGGTGTTGTATGCCCGGAGGCGGTGTAGTATGCCCGGAGGCGGTGTAGTATGCCCGGAGGCGGTGTTGTATGCCCGGAGGCGGTGTGGTATGCCCGGAGGCGGTGTAGTATGCCCGGAGGCGGTGTTGTATGCCCGGAGGCGGTGTGGTATGCCCGGAGGCGGTACAACACCGCCTCCGGGCATGATGATGATAATGATGATGATGATGATGATGATGATGATGATGATGATGATGATGATGATGATGATGATGATGATGATGATGATGATGATGATGATGATGATGATGATGATGATGATGATGATGATGATGATGATGATGATGATGATGATGATGATGATGATGATGATGATGATGATGATGATGATGATGATGATGATGATGATGATGATGATGATGATGATGATGATGATGATGATGATGTTGCTGATGATGATGTTGCTGATGATGATGTTGCTGATGATGATGTTGTTGATGATGTTGCTGATGATGTTGCTGATGATGTTGCTGATGATGTTGATGATGATGTTGATGATGATGTTGATGATGATGTTGATGATGATGTTGATGATGATGTTGCTGATGATGTTGCTGATGATGTTGCTGATGATGTTGCTTATGATGTTGCTGATGATGTTGCTGGTGATGTTGCTGATGATGTTGCTGATGATGTTGCTGATGATGACGTGAGACGGTGTGGTATGCCCGGAGGCGGTGTTGTATGCCCGGAGGCGGTGTTGTATGCCCGGAGGCGGTGTGGTATGCCCGGAGGCGGTGTTGTATGCCCGGAGGCGGTGTTGTATGCCCTGAGGCGGTCTGGTATGCCCGGAGGCGGTGTAGTATGCCCGGAGGCGGTGTTGTATGCCCGGAGGCGGTGTGGTATGCCCGGAGGCGGTGCAGTATGCCCGGAGGCGGTGTTGTATGCCCGGAGGCGGTGTTGTATGCCCGGAGGCGGTGTAGTATGCCCGGAGGCGGTGTTGTATGCCCGGAGGCGGTGTGGTATGCCCGGAAGCGGTGTAGTATGCCCGGAGGCGGTGTTGTATGCCCGGAGGCGGTGTGGTATGCCCGGAGGCGGTACAACACCGCCTCCAGGCATGATGATGATAATGATGATGATGATGATGATGATGATGATGATGATGATGATGATGATGATGATGATGATGATGATGATGATGATGATGATGATGATGATGATGATGATGATGATGATGATGATGATGATGATGATGATGATGTTGCTGATGATGATGTTGCTGATGATGATGTTGCTGATGATGATGTTGTTGATGATGTTGCTGATGATGTTGCTGATGATGTTGCTGATGATGTTGCTGATGATGTTGATGATGATGTTGATGATGATGTTGATGATGATGTTGATGATGATGTTGATGATGATGTTGCTGATGATGTTGCTGATGATGTTGCTGATGATGTTGCTGATGATGTTGCTGATGATGTTGCTGGTGATGTTGCTGATGATGTTGCTGATGATGTTGCTGATGATGACGTGAGACGGTGTGGTATGCCCGGAGGCGGTGTTGTATGCCCGGAGGCGGTGTTGTATGCCCGGAGGCGGTGTGGTATGCCCGGAGGCGGTGTTGTATGCCCGGAGGCGGTGTTGTATGCCCGGAGGCGGTGTGGTATGCCCGGAGGCGGTGTTGTATGCCCGGAGGCGGTGTTGTATGCCCTGAGGCGGTCTGGTATGCCCGGAGGCGGTGTAGTATGCCCGGAGGCGGTGTTGTATGCCCGGAGGCGGTGTGGTATGCCCGGAGGCGGTGCAGTATGCCCGGAGGCGGTGTTGTATGCCCGGAGGCGGTGTGGTATGCCCGGAGGCGGTGTAGTATGCCCGGAGGCGGTGTTGTATGCCCGGAGGCGGTGTGGTATGCCCGGAGGCGGTGTAGTATGCCCGGAGGCGGTGTTGTATGCCCGGAGGCGGTGTGGTATGCCCGGAGGCGGTACAACACCGCCTCCGGGCATGATGATGATAATGATGATGATGATGATGATGATGATGATGATGATGATGATGATGATGATGATGATGATGATGATGATGATGATGATGATGATGATGATGATGATGATGATGATGATGATGATGATGATGATGATGATGATGATGATGATGATGATGATGATGATGATGATGATGATGTTGCTGATGATGATGTTTCTGATGATGATGTTGCTGATGATGATGTTGTTGATGATGTTGCTGATGATGTTGCTGATGATGTTGCTGATGATGTTCCTGATGATGTTGATGATGATGTTGATGATGATGTTGATGATGATGTTGATGATGATGTTGCTGATGATGTTGCTGATGATGTTGCTGATGATGTTGCTGATGATGTTGCTGATGATGTTGCTGATGATGTTGCTGGTGATGTTGCTGATGATGTTGCTGATGATGTTGCTGATGATGACGTGAGACGGTGTGGTATGCCCGGAGGCGGTGTTGTATGCCCGGAGGCGGTGTTGTATGCCCGGAGGCGGTGTGGTATGCCCGGAGGCGGTGTTGTATGCCCGGAGGCGGTGTTGTATGCCCGGAGGCGGTGTGGTATGCCCGGAGGCGGTGTTGTATGCCCGGAGGCGGTGTTGTATGCCCTGAGGCGGTCTGGTATGCCCGGAGGCGGTGTAGTATGCCCGGAGGCGGTGTTGTATGCCCGGAGGCGGTGTGGTATGCCCGGAGGCGGTGCAGTATGCCCGGAGGCGGTGTTGTATGCCCGGAGGCGGTGTGGTATGCCCGGAGGCGGTGTAGTATGCCCGGAGGCGGTGTTGTATGCCCGGAGGCGGTGTGGTATGCCCGGAGGCGGTGTAGTATGCCCGGAGGCGGTGTTGTATGCCCGGAGGCGGTGTGGTATGCCCGGAGGCGGTACAACACCGCCTCCGGGCATGATGATGATAATGATGATGATGATGATGATGATGATGATGATGATGATGATGATGATGATGATGATGATGATGATGATGATGATGATGATGATGATGATGATGATGATGATGATGATGATGATGATGATGATGATGATGATGATGATGATGATGATGATGATGATGATGATGATGATGATGATGATGATGATGATGATGATGATGATGATGATGATGATGATGATGATGTTGCTGATGATGATGTTGCTGATGATGATGTTGCTGATGATGATGTTGTTGATGATGTTGCTGATGATGTTGCTGATGATGTTGCTGATGATGTTGCTGATGATGTTGATGATGATGTTGATGATGATGTTGATGATGATGTTGATGATGATGTTGATGATGATGTTGATGATGATGTTGATGATGATGTTGATGATGATGTTGATGATGATGTTGATGTTGATGATGATGTTAATGATGATGTTGATGATGATGTTGATGATGATGTTGCTGATGATGTTGCTGATGATGTTGCTGATGATGTTGCTGGTGATGTTGCTGATGATGTTGCTGATGATGTTGCTGATGATGTTGCTGATGATGACGTGAGACGGTGTGGTATGCCCGTTTGCGGTGTTGTATGCCCGGAGGCGGTGTTACATGCCCGGAGGCGGTGTGGTATGCCCGGAGGCGGTGTTGTATGCCCGGAGGCGGTGTTGTATGCCCGGAGGCGGTGTAGTATGCCCGGAGGCGGTGTAGTATTCCCGGAGGCGGTGTTGTATGCCCGGAGGCGGTGTGGTATGCCCGGAGGCGGTGTAGTATGCCCGGAGGCGGTGTTGTATGCCCGGAGGCGGTGTGGTATGCCCGGAGGCGGTACAACACCGCCTCCGGGCATGATGATGATAATGATGATGATGATGATGATGATGATGATGATGATGATGATGATGATGATGATGATGATGATGATGATGATGATGATGATGATGATGATGATGATGATGATGATGATGATGATGATGATGATGATGATGATGATGATGATGATGATGATGATGATGATGATGATGATGATGATGATGATGATGATGATGATGATGATGATGATGATGATGATGATGATGATGATGTTGCTGATGATGATGTTGCTGATGATGATGTTGCTGATGATGATGTTGTTGATGATGTTGCTGATGATGTTGCTGATGATGTTGCTGATGATGTTCCTGATGATGTTGATGATGATGTTGATGATGATGTTGATGATGATGTTGATGATGATGTTGCTGATGATGTTGCTGATGATGTTGCTGATGATGTTGCTGATGATGTTGCTGATGATGTTGCTGATGATGTTGCTGGTGATGTTGCTGATAATGTTGCTGATGATGTTGCTGATGATGACGTGAGACGGTGTGGTATGCCCGGAGGCGGTGTTGTATGCCCGGAGGCGGTGTTGTATGCCCGGAGGCGGTGTGGTATGCCCGGAGGCGGTGTTGTATGCCCGGAGGCGGTGTTGTATGCCCGGAGGCGGTGTGGTATGCCCGGAGGCGGTGTTGTATGCCCGGAGGCGGTGTTGTATGCCCTGAGGCGGTCTGGTATGCCCGGAGGCGGTGTAGTATGCCCGGAGGCGGTGTTGTATGCCCGGAGGCGGTGTGGTATGCCCGGAGGCGGTGCAGTATGCCCGGAGGCGGTGTTGTATGCCCGGAGGCGGTGTGGTATGCCCGGAGGCGGTGTAGTATGCCCGGAGGCGGTGTTGTATGCCCGGAGGCGGTGTGGTATGCCCGGAGGCGGTGTAGTATGCCCGGAGGCGGTGTTGTATGCCCGGAGGCGGTGTGGTATGCCCGGAGGCGGTACAACACCGCCTCCGGGCATGATGATGATAATGATGATGATGATGATGATGATGATGATGATGATGATGATGATGATGATGATGATGATGATGATGATGATGATGATGATGATGATGATGATGATGATGATGATGATGATGATGATGATGATGATGATGATGATGATGATGATGATGATGATGATGATGATGATGATGATGATGATGATGATGATGATGATGATGATGATGATGATGTTGCTGATGATGATGTTGCTGATGATGATGTTGCTGATGATGATGTTGTTGATGATGTTGCTGATGATGTTGCTGATGATGTTGCTGATGATGTTGCTGATGATGTTGATGATGATGTTGATGATGATGTTGATGATGATGTTGATGATGATGTTGATGATGATGTTGATGATGATGTTGATGATGATGTTGATGATGATGTTGATGATGATGTTGATGTTGATGATGATGTTAATGATGATGTTGATGATGATGTTGATGATGATGTTGCTGATGATGTTGCTGATGATGTTGCTGATGATGTTGCTGGTGATGTTGCTGATGATGTTGCTGATGATGTTGCTGATGATGTTGCTGATGATGTTGCTGATGATGTTGCTGATGATGTTGATGATGATGTTGATGATGATGTTGATGATGATGTTGATGATGATGTTGCTGATGATGTTGCTGATGATGTTGCTGATGATGTTGCTGATGATGTTGCTGATGATGTTGCTGATGATGTTGCTGGTGATGTTGCTGATGATGTTGCTGATGATGTTGCTGATGATGACGTGAGACGGTGTGGTATGCCCGGAGGCGGTGTTGTATGCCCGGAGGCGGTGTTGTATGCCCGGAGGCAGTGTGGTATGCCCGGAGGCGGTGTTGTATGCCCGGAGGCGGTGTTGTATGCCCTGAGGCGGTCTGGTATGCCCGGAGGCGGTGTAGAATGCCCGGAGGCGGTGTTGTATGCCCGGAGGCGGTGTGGTATGCCCGGAGGCGGTGCAGTATGCCCGGAGGCGGTGTTGTATGCCCGGAGGCGGTGTTGTATGCCCGGAGGCGGTGTAGTATGCCCGGAGGCGGTGTTGTATGCCCGGAGGCGGTGTGGTATGCCCGGAAGCGGTGTAGTATGCCCGGAGGCGGTGTTGTATGCCCGGAGGCGGTGTGGTATGCCCGGAGGCGGTACAACACCGCCTCCAGGCATGATGATGATAATGATGATGATGATGATGATGATGATGATGATGATGATGATGATGATGATGATGATGATGATGATGATGATGATGATGATGATGATGATGATGATGATGATGATGATGATGATGATGATGATGATGATGATGATGATGATGATGATGATGATGTTGCTGATGATGATGTTGCTGATGATGATGTTGCTGATGATGATGTTGTTGATGATGTTGCTGATGATGTTGCTGATGATGTTGCTGATGATGTTGCTGATGATGTTGATGATGATGTTGATGATGATGTTGATGATGATGTTGATGATGATGTTGATGATGATGTTGCTGATGATGTTGCTGATGATGTTGCTGATGATGTTGCTGATGATGTTGCTGATGATGTTGCTGGTGATGTTGCTGATGATGTTGCTGATGATGTTGCTGATGATGACGTGAGACGGTGTGGTATGCCCGGAGGCGGTGTTGTATGCCCGGAGGCGGTGTTGTATGCCCGGAGGCGGTGTGGTATGCCCGGAGGCGGTGTTGTATGCCCGGAGGCGGTGTTGTATGCCCGGAGGCGGTGTGGTATGCCCGGAGGCGGTGTTGTATGCCCGGAGGCGGTGTTGTATGCCCTGAGGCGGTCTGGTATGCCCGGAGGCGGTGTAGTATGCCCGGAGGCGGTGTTGTATGCCCGGAGGCGGTGTGGTATGCCCGGAGGCGGTGCAGTATGCCCGGAGGCGGTGTTGTATGCCCGGAGGCGGTGTGGTATGCCCGGAAGCGGTGTAGTATGCCCGGAGGCGGTGTTGTATGCCCGGAGGCGGTGTGGTATGCCCGGAGGCGGTGTAGTATGCCCGGAGGCGGTGTTGTATGCCCGCAGGCGGTGTGGTATGCCCGGAGGCGGTACAACACCGCCTCCGGGCATGATGATGATAATGATGATGATAATGATGATGATGATGATGATGATGATGATGATGATGATGATGATGATGATGATGATGATGATGATGATGATGATGATGATGATGATGATGATGATGATGATGATGATGATGATGATGATGATGATGATGATGATGATGATGATGATGATGATGATGATGATGATGTTGCTGATGATGATGTTTCTGATGATGATGTTGCTGATGATGATGTTGTTGATGATGTTGCTGATGATGTTGCTGATGATGTTGCTGATGATGTTCCTGATGATGTTGATGATGATGTTGATGATGATGTTGATGATGATGTTGATGATGATGTTGCTGATGATGTTGCTGATGATGTTGCTGATGATGTTGCTGATGATGTTGCTGATGATGTTGCTGATGATGTTGCTGGTGATGTTGCTGATGATGTTGCTGATGATGTTGCTGATGATGACGTGAGACGGTGTGGTATGCCCGGAGGCGGTGTTGTATGCCCGGAGGCGGTGTTGTATGCCCGGAGGCGGTGTGGTATGCCCGGAGGCGGTGTTGTATGCCCGGAGGCGGTGTTGTATGCCCGGAGGCGGTGTGGTATGCCCGGAGGCGGTGTTGTATGCCCGGAGGCGGTGTTGTATGCCCTGAGGCGGTCTGGTATGCCCGGAGGCGGTGTAGTATGCCCGGAGGCGGTGTTGTATGCCCGGAGGCGGTGTGGTATGCCCGGAGGCGGTGCAGTATGCCCGGAGGCGGTGTTGTATGCCCGGAGGCGGTGTGGTATGCCCGGAGGCGGTGTAGTATGCCCGGAGGCGGTGTTGTATGCCCGGAGGCGGTGTGGTATGCCCGGAGGCGGTGTAGTATGCCCGGAGGCGGTGTTGTATGCCCGGAGGCGGTGTGGTATGCCCGGAGGCGGTACAACACCGCCTCCGGGCATGATGATGATAATGATGATGATGATGATGATGATGATGATGATGATGATGATGATGATGATGATGATGATGATGATGATGATGATGATGATGATGATGATGATGATGATGATGATGATGATGATGATGATGATGATGATGATGATGATGATGATGATGATGATGATGATGATGATGATGATGATGATGATGATGATGATGATGATGATGATGATGATGATGATGATGATGTTGCTGATGATGATGTTGCTGATGATGATGTTGCTGATGATGATGTTGTTGATGATGTTGCTGATGATGTTGCTGATGATGTTGCTGATGATGTTGCTGATGATGTTGATGATGATGTTGATGATGATGTTGATGATGATGTTGATGATGATGTTGATGATGATGTTGATGATGATGTTGATGATGATGTTGATGATGATGTTGATGATGATGTTGATGTTGATGATGATGTTAATGATGATGTTGATGATGATGTTGATGATGATGTTGCTGATGATGTTGCTGATGATGTTGCTGATGATGTTGCTGGTGATGTTGCTGATGATGTTGCTGATGATGTTGCTGATGATGTTGCTGATGATGACGTGAGACGGTGTGGTATGCCCGTTTGCGGTGTTGTATGCCCGGAGGCGGTGTTACATGCCCGGAGGCGGTGTGGTATGCCCGGAGGCGGTGTTGTATGCCCGGAGGCGGTGTTGTATGCCCGGAGGCGGTGTAGTATGCCCGGAGGCGGTGTAGTATTCCCGGAGGCGGTGTTGTATGCCCGGAGGCGGTGTGGTATGCCCGGAGGCGGTGTAGTATGCCCGGAGGCGGTGTTGTATGCCCGGAGGCGGTGTGGTATGCCCGGAGGCGGTACAACACCGCCTCCGGGCATGATGATGATAATGATGATGATGATGATGATGATGATGATGATGATGATGATGATGATGATGATGATGATGATGATGATGATGATGATGATGATGATGATGATGATGATGATGATGATGATGATGATGATGATGATGATGATGATGATGATGATGATGATGATGATGATGATGATGATGATGATGATGATGATGATGATGATGATGATGATGATGATGATGATGATGATGATGATGTTGCTGATGATGATGTTGCTGATGATGATGTTGCTGATGATGATGTTGTTGATGATGTTGCTGATGATGTTGCTGATGATGTTGCTGATGATGTTCCTGATGATGTTGATGATGATGTTGATGATGATGTTGATGATGATGTTGATGATGATGTTGCTGATGATGTTGCTGATGATGTTGCTGATGATGTTGCTGATGATGTTGCTGATGATGTTGCTGATGATGTTGCTGGTGATGTTGCTGATAATGTTGCTGATGATGTTGCTGATGATGACGTGAGACGGTGTGGTATGCCCGGAGGCGGTGTTGTATGCCCGGAGGCGGTGTTGTATGCCCGGAGGCGGTGTGGTATGCCCGGAGGCGGTGTTGTATGCCCGGAGGCGGTGTTGTATGCCCGGAGGCGGTGTGGTATGCCCGGAGGCGGTGTTGTATGCCCGGAGGCGGTGTTGTATGCCCTGAGGCGGTCTGGTATGCCCGGAGGCGGTGTAGTATGCCCGGAGGCGGTGTTGTATGCCCGGAGGCGGTGTGGTATGCCCGGAGGCGGTGCAGTATGCCCGGAGGCGGTGTTGTATGCCCGGAGGCGGTGTGGTATGCCCGGAGGCGGTGTAGTATGCCCGTAGGCGGTGTTGTATGCCCGGAGGCGGTGTGGTATGCCCGGAGGCGGTGTAGTATGCCCGGAGGCGGTGTTGTATGCCCGGAGGCGGTGTGGTATGCCCGGAGGCGGTACAACACCGCCTCCGGGCATGATGATGATAATGATGATGATGATGATGATGATGATGATGATGATGATGATGATGATGATGATGATGATGATGATGATGATGATGATGATGATGATGATGATGATGATGATGATGATGATGATGATGATGATGATGATGATGATGATGATGATGATGATGATGATGATGATGATGATGATGATGATGATGATGATGATGATGATGATGATGATGATGATGTTGCTGATGATGATGTTGCTGATGATGATGTTGCTGATGATGATGTTGTTGATGATGTTGCTGATGATGTTGCTGATGATGTTGCTGATGATGTTGCTGATGATGTTGATGATGATGTTGATGATGATGTTGATGATGATGTTGATGATGATGTTGATGATGATGTTGATGATGATGTTGATGATGATGTTGATGATGATGTTGATGATGATGTTGATGTTGATGATGATGTTAATGATGATGTTGATGATGATGTTGATGATGATGTTGCTGATGATGTTGCTGATGATGTTGCTGATGATGTTGCTGGTGATGTTGCTGATGATGTTGCTGATGATGTTGCTGATGATGTTGCTGATGATGTTGCTGATGATGTTGCTGATGATGTTGATGATGATGTTGATGATGATGTTGATGATGATGTTGATGATGATGTTGCTGATGATGTTGCTGATGATGTTGCTGATGATGTTGCTGATGATGTTGCTGATGATGTTGCTGATGATGTTGCTGGTGATGTTGCTGATGATGTTGCTGATGATGTTGCTGATGATGACGTGAGACGGTGTGGTATGCCCGGAGGCGGTGTTGTATGCCCGGAGGCGGTGTTGTATGCCCGGAGGCAGTGTGGTATGCCCGGAGGCGGTGTTGTATGCCCGGAGGCGGTGTTGTATGCCCTGAGGCGGTCTGGTATGCCCGGAGGCGGTGTAGTATGCCCGGAGGCGGTGTTGTATGCCCGGAGGCGGTGTGGTATGCCCGGAGGCGGTGCAGTATGCCCGGAGGCGGTGTTGTATGCCCGGAGGCGGTGTTGTATGCCCGGAGGCGGTGTAGTATGCCCGGAGGCGGTGTTGTATGCCCGGAGGCGGTGTGGTATGCCCGGAAGCGGTGTAGTATGCCCGGAGGCGGTGTTGTATGCCCGGAGGCGGTGTGGTATGCCCGGAGGCGGTACAACACCGCCTCCAGGCATGATGATGATAATGATGATGATGATGATGATGATGATGATGATGATGATGATGATGATGATGATGATGATGATGATGATGATGATGATGATGATGATGATGATGATGATGATGATGATGATGATGATGATGATGATGATGATGATGATGATGATGATGATGATGTTGCTGATGATGATGTTGCTGATGATGATGTTGCTGATGATGATGTTGTTGATGATGTTGCTGATGATGTTGCTGATGATGTTGCTGATGATGTTGCTGATGATGTTGATGATGATGTTGATGATGATGTTGATGATGATGTTGATGATGATGTTGATGATGATGTTGCTGATGATGTTGCTGATGATGTTGCTGATGATGTTGCTGATGATGTTGCTGATGATGTTGCTGGTGATGTTGCTGATGATGTTGCTGATGATGTTGCTGATGATGACGTGAGACGGTGTGGTATGCCCGGAGGCGGTGTTGTATGCCCGGAGGCGGTGTTGTATGCCCGGAGGCGGTGTGGTATGCCCGGAGGCGGTGTTGTATGCCCGGAGGCGGTGTTGTATGCCCGGAGGCGGTGTGGTATGCCCGGAGGCGGTGTTGTATGCCCGGAGGCGGTGTTGTATGCCCTGAGGCGGTCTGGTATGCCCGGAGGCGGTGTAGTATGCCCGGAGGCGGTGTTGTATGCCCGGAGGCGGTGTGGTATGCCCGGAGGCGGTGCAGTATGCCCGGAGGCGGTGTTGTATGCCCGGAGGCGGTGTGGTATGCCCGGAAGCGGTGTAGTATGCCCGGAGGCGGTGTTGTATGCCCGGAGGCGGTGTGGTATGCCCGGAGGCGGTGTAGTATGCCCGGAGGCGGTGTTGTATGCCCGCAGGCGGTGTGGTATGCCCGGAGGCGGTACAACACCGCCTCCGGGCATGATGATGATAATGATGATGATGATGATGATGATGATGATGATGATGATGATGATGATGATGATGATGATGATGATGATGATGATGATGATGATGATGATGATGATGATGATGATGATGATGATGATGATGATGATGATGATGATGATGATGATGATGATGATGATGATGATGATGATGATGATGATGATGTTGCTGATGATGATGTTGCTGATGATGATGTTGCTGATGATGATGTTGTTGATGATGTTGCTGATGATGTTGCTGATGATGTTGCTGATGATGTTGCTGATGATGTTGATGATGATGTTGATGATGATGTTGATGATGATGTTGATGATGATGTTGATGATGATGTTGCTGATGATGTTGCTGATGATGTTGCTGATGATGTTGCTGATGATGTTGCTGATGATGTTGCTGGTGATGTTGCTGATGATGTTGCTGATGATGTTGCTGATGATGACGTGAGACGGTGTGGTATGCCCGGAGGCGGTGTTGTATGCCCGGAGGCGGTGTTGTATGCCCGGAGGCGGTGTGGTATGCCCGGAGGCGGTGTTGTATGCCCGGAGGCGGTGTTGTATGCCCGGAGGCGGTGTGGTATGCCCGGAGGCGATGTTGTATGCCCGGAGGCGGTGTTGTATGCCCTGAGGCGGTCTGGTATGCCCGGAGGCGGTGTAGTATGCCCGGAGGCGGTGTTGTATGCCCGGAGGCGGTGTGGTATGCCCGGAGGCGGTGCAGTATGCCCGGAGGCGGTGTTGTATGCCCGGAGGCGGTGTGGTATGCCCGGAGGCGGTGTAGTATGCCCGGAGGCGGTGTTGTATGCCCGGAGGCGGTGTGGTATGCCCGGAGGCGGTGTAGTATGCCCGAAGGCGGTGTTGTATGCCCGGAGGCGGTGTGGTATGCCCGGAGGCGGTACAACACCGCCTCCGGGCATGATGATGATAATGATGATGATGATGATGATGATGATGATGATGATGATGATGATGATGATGATGATGATGATGATGATGATGATGATGATGATGATGATGATGATGATGATGATGATGATGATGATGATGATGATGATGATGATGATGATGATGATGATGATGATGATGATGATGATGATGATGATGATGATGATGATGATGATGATGATGATGATGATGATGATGATGATGTTGCTGATGATGATGTTGCTGATGATGATGTTGCTGATGATGATGTTGTTGATGATGTTGCTGATGATGTTGCTGATGATGTTGCTGATGATGTTGCTGATGATGTTGATGATGATGTTGATGATGATGTTGATGATGATGTTGATGATGATGTTGATGATGATGTTGCTGATGATGTTGCTGATGATGTTGCTGATGATGTTGCTGATGATGTTGCTGATGATGTTGCTGGTGATGTTGCTGATGATGTTGTTGATGATGTTGCTGATGATGACGTGAGACGGTGTGGTATGCCCGGAGGCGGTGTTGTATGCCCGGAGGCGGTGTTGTATGCCCGGAGGCGGTGTGGGCGGTGTGGTATGCCCGGAGGCGGTGTTGTATGCCCGGAGGCGGTGTTGTATGCCCGGAGGCGGTGTGGTATGCCCGGAGGCGGTGTTGTATGCCCGGAGGCGGTGTTGTATGCCCTGAGGCGGTCTGGTATGCCCGGAGGCGGTGTAGTATGCCCGGAGGCGGTATTGTATGCCCGGAGGCGGTGTGGTATGCCCGGAGGCGGTGCAGTATGCCCGGAGGCGGTGTTGTATGCCCGGAGGCGGTGTTGTATGCCCGGAGGCGGTGTAGTATGCCCGGAGGCGGTGTTGTATGCCCGGAGGCGGTGTGGTATGCCCGGAAGCGGTGTAGTATGCCCGGAGGCGGTGTTGTATGCCCGGAGGCGGTGTGGTATGCCCGGAGGCGGTACAACACCGCCTCCAGGCATGATGATGATAATGATGATGATGATGATGATGATGATGATGATGATGATGATGATGATGATGATGATGATGATGATGATGATGATGATGATGATGATGATGATGATGATGATGATGATGATGATGATGATGATGATGATGATGATGATGATGATGATGATGATGATGATGATGATGATGATGATGATGATGATGATGATGATGATGATGATGATGATGATGATGATGATGTTGCTGATGATGATGTTGCTGATGATGATGTTGCTGATGATGATGTTGTTGATGATGTTGCTGATGATGTTGCTGATGATGTTGCTGATGATGTTGCTGATGATGTTGCTGATGATGTTGATGATGATGTTGATGATGATGTTGATGATGATGTTGATGATGATGTTGATGATGATGTTGCTGATGATGTTGCTGATGATGTTGCTGATGATGTTGCTGATGATGTTGCTGATGATGTTGCTGGTGATGTTGCTGATGATGTTGCTGATGATGTTGCTGATGATGACGTGAGACGGTGTGGTATGCCCGGAGGCGGTGTGGTATGCCCGGAGGCGGTGTTGTATGCCCGGAGGCGGTGTTGTATGCCCTGAGGCGGTCTGGTATGCCCGGAGGCGGTGTAGTATGCCCGGAGGCGGTGTTGTATGCCCGGAGGCGGTGTGGTATGCCCGGAGGCGGTGCAGTATGCCCGGAGGCGGTGTTGTATGCCCGGAGGCGGTGTGGTATGCCCGGAGGCGGTGTAGTATGCCCGGAGGCGGTGTTGTATGCCTGGAGGCGGTGTGGTATGCCCGGAGGCGGTGTAGTATGCCCGGAGGCGGTGTTGTATGCCCGGAGGCGGTGTGGTATGCCCGGAGGCGGTACAACACCGCCTCCGGGCATGATGATGATGATGATGATGATGATGATGATGATGATGATGATGATGATGATGATGATGATGATGATGATGATGATGATGATGATGATGATGATGATGATGATGATGATGATGATGATGATGATGATGATGATGATGATGATGATGATGATGATGATGATGATGATGATGATGATGATGATGATGATGATGATGTTGCTGATGATGATGTTGCTGATGATGATGTTGCTGATGATGATGTTGTTGATGATGTTGCTGATGATGTTGCTGATGATGTTGCTGATGATGTTGCTGATGATGTTGATGATGATGTTGATGATGATGTTGATGATGATGTTGATGATGATGTTGATGACGATGTTGATGATGATGTTGATGATGATGTTGATGATGATGTTGATGTTGATGATGATGTTAATGATGATGTTGATGATGATGTTGATGATGATGTTGCTGATGATGTTGCTGATGATGTTGCTGATGATGTTGCTGGTGATGTTGCTGATGATGTTGCTGATGATGTTGCTGATGATGTTGCTGATGATGACGTGAGACGGTGTGGTATGCCCGTTTGCGGTGTTGTATGCCCGGAGGCGGTGTTGTATGCCCGGAGGCGGTGTGGTATGCCCGGAGGCGGTGTTGTATGCCCGGAGGCGGTGTTGTATGCCCGGAGGCGGTGTAGTATGCCCGGAGGCGGTGTAGTATGCCCGGAGGCGGTGTTGTATGCCCGGAGGCGGTGTGGTATGCCCGGAGGCGGTGTAGTATGCCCGGAGGCGGTGTTGTATGCCCGGAGGCGGTGTGGTATGCCCGGAGGCGGTACAACACCGCCTCCGGGCATGATGATGATAATGATGATGATGATGATGATGATGATGATGATGATGATGATGATGATGATGATGATGATGATGATGATGATGATGATGATGATGATGATGATGATGATGATGATGATGATGATGATGATGATGATGATGATGATGATGATGATGATGATGATGATGATGATGATGATGATGATGATGATGATGATGATGATGATGATGATGATGATGATGATGTTGCTGATGATGATGTTGCTGATGATGATGTTGCTGATGATGATGTTGTTGATGATGTTGCTGATGATGTTGCTGATGATGTTGCTGATGATGTTGCTGATGATGTTGATGATGATGTTGATGATGATGTTGATGATGATGTTGATGATGATGTTGATGATGATGTTGCTGATGATGTTGCTGATGATGTTGCTGATGATGTTGCTGATGATGTTGCTGATGATGTTGCTGGTGATGTTGCTGATGATGTTGTTGATGATGTTGCTGATGATGACGTGAGACGGTGTGGTATGCCCGGAGGCGGTGTTGTATGCCCGGAGGCGGTGTTGTATGCCCGGAGGCGGTGTGGTATGCCCGGAGGCGGTGTTGTATGCCCGGAGGCGGTGTTGTATGCCCGGAGGCGGTGTGGTATGCCCGGAGGCGGTGTTGTATGCCCGGAGGCGGTGTTGTATGCCCTGAGGCGGTCTGGTATGCCCGGAGGCGGTGTAGTATGCCCGGAGGCGGTATTGTATGCCCGGAGGCGGTGTGGTATGCCCGGAGGCGGTGCAGTATGCCCGGAGGCGGTGTTGTATGCCCGGAGGCGGTGTTGTATGCCCGGAGGCGGTGTAGTATGCCCGGAGGCGGTGTTGTATGCCCGGAGGCGGTGTGGTATGCCCGGAAGCGGTGTAGTATGCCCGGAGGCGGTGTTGTATGCCCGGAGGCGGTGTGGTATGCCCGGAGGCGGTACAACACCGCCTCCAGGCATGATGATGATAATGATGATGATGATGATGATGATGATGATGATGATGATGATGATGATGATGATGATGATGATGATGATGATGATGATGATGATGATGATGATGATGATGATGATGATGATGATGATGATGATGATGATGATGATGATGATGATGATGATGATGATGATGATGATGATGATGATGATGATGATGATGATGATGATGATGATGATGATGATGATGATGATGATGATGATGATGTTGCTGATGATGATGTTGCTGATGATGATGTTGCTGATGATGATGTTGTTGATGATGTTGCTGATGATGTTGCTGATGATGTTGCTGATGATGTTGCTGATGATGTTGCTGATGATGTTGATGATGATGTTGATGATGATGTTGATGATGATGTTGATGATGATGTTGATGATGATGTTGCTGATGATGTTGCTGATGATGTTGCTGATGATGTTGCTGATGATGTTGCTGATGATGTTGCTGGTGATGTTGCTGATGATGTTGCTGATGATGTTGCTGATGATGACGTGAGACGGTGTGGTATGCCCGGAGGCGGTGTGGTATGCCCGGAGGCGGTGTTGTATGCCCGGAGGCGGTGTTGTATGCCCTGAGGCGGTCTGGTATGCCCGGAGGCGGTGTAGTATGCCCGGAGGCGGTGTTGTATGCCCGGAGGCGGTGTGGTATGCCCGGAGGCGGTGCAGTATGCCCGGAGGCGGTGTTGTATGCCCGGAGGCGGTGTGGTATGCCCGGAGGCGGTGTAGTATGCCCGGAGGCGGTGTTGTATGCCTGGAGGCGGTGTGGTATGCCCGGAGGCGGTGTAGTATGCCCGGAGGCGGTGTTGTATGCCCGGAGGCGGTGTGGTATGCCCGGAGGCGGTACAACACCGCCTCCGGGCATGATGATGATGATGATGATGATGATGATGATGATGATGATGATGATGATGATGATGATGATGATGATGATGATGATGATGATGATGATGATGATGATGATGATGATGATGATGATGATGATGATGATGATGATGATGATGATGATGATGATGATGATGATGATGATGATGATGATGATGATGATGATGATGATGATGTTGCTGATGATGATGTTGCTGATGATGATGTTGCTGATGATGATGTTGTTGATGATGTTGCTGATGATGTTGCTGATGATGTTGCTGATGATGTTGCTGATGATGTTGATGATGATGTTGATGATGATGTTGATGATGATGTTGATGATGATGTTGATGACGATGTTGATGATGATGTTGATGATGATGTTGATGATGATGTTGATGTTGATGATGATGTTAATGATGATGTTGATGATGATGTTGATGATGATGTTGCTGATGATGTTGCTGATGATGTTGCTGATGATGTTGCTGGTGATGTTGCTGATGATGTTGCTGATGATGTTGCTGATGATGTTGCTGATGATGACGTGAGACGGTGTGGTATGCCCGTTTGCGGTGTTGTATGCCCGGAGGCGGTGTTGTATGCCCGGAGGCGGTGTGGTATGCCCGGAGGCGGTGTTGTATGCCCGGAGGCGGTGTTGTATGCCCGGAGGCGGTGTAGTATGCCCGGAGGCGGTGTAGTATGCCCGGAGGCGGTGTTGTATGCCCGGAGGCGGTGTGGTATGCCCGGAGGCGGTGTAGTATGCCCGGAGGCGGTGTTGTATGCCCGGAGGCGGTGTGGTATGCCCGTAGGCGGTACAACACCGCCTCCGGGCATGATGATGATAATGATGATGATGATGATGATGATGATGATGATGATGATGATGATGATGATGATGATGATGATGATGATGATGATGATGATGATGATGATGATGATGATGATGATGATGATGATGATGATGATGATGATGATGATGATGATGATGATGATGATGATGATGATGATGATGATGATGATGATGATGATGATGATGATGATGATGATGATGATGATGATGATGATGATGATGATGTTGCTGATGATGATGTTGCTGATGATGATGTTGCTGATGATGATGTTGTTGATGATGTTGCTGATGATGTTGCTGATGATGTTGCTGATGATGTTGCTGATGATGTTGATGATGATGTTGATGATGATGTTGATGATGATGTTGATGATGATGTTGATGATGATGTTGATGATGATGTTGATGATGATGTTGATGATGATGTTGATGATGATGTTGATGTTGATGATGATGTTAATGATGATGTTGATGATGATGTTGATGATGATGTTGCTGATGATGTTGCTGATGATGTTGCTGATGATGTTGCTGGTGATGTTGCTGATGATGTTGCTGATGATGTTGCTGATGATGTTGCTGATGATGTTGCTGATGATGTTGCTGATGATGTTGATGATGATGTTGATGATGATGTTGATGATGATGTTGATGATGATGTTGCTGATGATGTTGCTGATGATGTTGCTGATGATGTTGCTGATGATGTTGCTGATGATGTTGCTGATGATGTTGCTGGTGATGTTGCTGATGATGTTGCTGATGATGTTGCTGATGATGACGTGAGACGGTGTGGTATGCCCGGAGGCGGTGTTGTATGCCCGGAGGCGGTGTTGTATGCCCGGAGGCAGTGTGGTATGCCCGGAGGCGGTGTTGTATGCCCGGAGGCGGTGTTGTATGCCCTGAGGCGGTCTGGTATGCCCGGAGGCGGTGTAGTATGCCCGGAGGCGGTGTTGTATGCCCGGAGGCGGTGTGGTATGCCCGGAGGCGGTGCAGTATGCCCGGAGGCGGTGTTGTATGCCCGGAGGCGGTGTTGTATGCCCGGAGGCGGTGTAGTATGCCCGGAGGCGGTGTTGTATGCCCGGAGGCGGTGTGGTATGCCCGGAAGCGGTGTAGTATGCCCGGAGGCGGTGTTGTATGCCCGGAGGCGGTGTGGTATGCCCGGAGGCGGTACAACACCGCCTCCAGGCATGATGATGATAATGATGATGATGATGATGATGATGATGATGATGATGATGATGATGATGATGATGATGATGATGATGATGATGATGATGATGATGATGATGATGATGATGATGATGATGATGATGATGATGATGATGATGATGATGATGATGATGATGATGATGATGATGATGATGTTGCTGATGATGATGTTGCTGATGATGATGTTGCTGATGATGATGTTGTTGATGATGTTGCTGATGATGTTGCTGATGATGTTGCTGATGATGTTGCTGATGATGTTGATGATGATGTTGATGATGATGTTGATGATGATGTTGATGATGATGTTGATGATGATGTTGCTGATGATGTTGCTGATGATGTTGCTGATGATGTTGCTGATGTTGTTGCTGATGATGTTGCTGGTGATGTTGCTGATGATGTTGCTGATGATGTTGCTGATGATGACGTGAGACGGTGTGGTATGCCCGGAGGCGGTGTTGTATGCCCGGAGGCGGTGTTGTATGCCCGGAGGCGGTGTGGTATGCCCGGAGGCGGTGTTGTATGCCCGGAGGCGGTGTTGTATGCCCGGAGGCGGTGTGGTATGCCCGGAGGCGGTGTTGTATGCCCGGAGGCGGTGTTGTATGCCCTGAGGCGGTCTGGTATGCCCGGAGGCGGTGTAGTATGCCCGGAGGCGGTGTTGTATGCCCGGAGGCGGTGTGGTATGCCCGGAGGCGGTGCAGTATGCCCGGAGGCGGTGTTGTATGCCCGGAGGCGGTGTGGTATGCCCGGAAGCGGTGTAGTATGCCCGGAGGCGGTGTTGTATGCCCGGAGGCGGTGTGGTATGCCCGGAGGCGGTGTAGTATGCCCGGAGGCGGTGTTGTATGCCCGCAGGCGGTGTGGTATGCCCGGAGGCGGTACAACACCGCCTCCGGGCATGATGATGATAATGATGATGATGATGATGATGATGATGATGATGATGATGATGATGATGATGATGATGATGATGATGATGATGATGATGATGATGATGATGATGATGATGATGATGATGATGATGATGATGATGATGATGATGATGATGATGATGATGATGATGATGATGATGATGATGATGTTGCTGATGATGATGTTGCTGATGATGATGTTGCTGATGATGATGTTGTTGATGATGTTGCTGATGATGTTGCTGATGATGTTGCTGATGATGTTGCTGATGATGTTGATGATGATGTTGATGATGATGTTGATGATGATGTTGATGATGATGTTGATGATGATGTTGCTGATGATGTTGCTGATGATGTTGCTGATGATGTTGCTGATGATGTTGCTGATGATGTTGCTGGTGATGTTGCTGATGATGTTGCTGATGATGTTGCTGATGATGACGTGAGACGGTGTGGTATGCCCGGAGGCGGTGTTGTATGCCCGGAGGCGGTGTTGTATGCCCGGAGGCGGTGTGGTATGCCCGGAGGCGGTGTTGTATGCCCGGAGGCGGTGTTGTATGCCCGGAGGCGGTGTGGTATGCCCGGAGGCGATGTTGTATGCCCGGAGGCGGTGTTGTATGCCCTGAGGCGGTCTGGTATGCCCGGAGGCGGTGTAGTATGCCCGGAGGCGGTGTTGTATGCCCGGAGGCGGTGTGGTATGCCCGGAGGCGGTGCAGTATGCCCGGAGGCGGTGTTGTATGCCCGGAGGCGGTGTGGTATGCCCGGAGGCGGTGTAGTATGCCCGGAGGCGGTGTTGTATGCCCGGAGGCGGTGTGGTATGCCCAGAGGCGGTGTAGTATGCCCGGAGGCGGTGTTGTATGCCCGGAGGCGGTGTGGTATGCCCGGAGGCGGTACAACACCGCCTCCGGGCATGATGATGATAATGATGATGATGATGATGATGATGATGATGATGATGATGATGATGATGATGATGATGATGATGATGATGATGATGATGATGATGATGATGATGATGATGATGATGATGATGATGATGATGATGATGATGATGATGATGATGATGATGATGATGATGATGATGATGATGATGATGATGATGATGATGATGATGATGATGATGATGATGTTGCTGATGATGATGTTGCTGATGATGATGTTGCTGATGATGATGTTGTTGATGATGTTGCTGATGATGTTGCTGATGATGTTGCTGATGATGTTGCTGATGATGTTGATGATGATGTTGATGATGATGTTGATGATGATGTTGATGATGATGTTGATGATGATGTTGCTGATGATGTTGCTGATGATGTTGCTGATGATGTTGCTGATGATGTTGCTGATGATGTTGCTGGTGATGTTGCTGATGATGTTGTTGATGATGTTGCTGATGATGACGTGAGACGGTGTGGTATGCCCGGAGGCGGTGTTGTATGCCCGGAGGCGGTGTTGTATGCCCGGAGGCGGTGTGGTATGCCCGGAGGCGGTGTTGTATGCCCGGAGGCGGTGTTGTATGCCCGGAGGCGGTGTGGTATGCCCGGAGGCGGTGTTGTATGCCCGGAGGCGGTGTTGTATGCCCTGGGGCGGTCTGGTATGCCCGGAGGCGGTGTAGTATGCCCGGAGGCGGTATTGTATGCCCGGAGGCGGTGTGGTATGCCCGGAGGCGGTGCAGTATGCCCGGAGGCGGTGTTGTATGCCCGGAGGCGGTGTTGTATGCCCGGAGGCGGTGTAGTATGCCCGGAGGCGGTGTTGTATGCCCGGAGGCGGTGTGGTATGCCCGGAAGCGGTGTAGTATGCCCGGAGGCGGTGTTGTATGCCCGGAGGCGGTGTGGTATGCCCGGAGGCGGTACAACACCGCCTCCAGGCATGATGATGATAATGATGATGATGATGATGATGATGATGATGATGATGATGATGATGATGATGATGATGATGATGATGATGATGATGATGATGATGATGATGATGATGATGATGATGATGATGATGATGATGATGATGATGATGATGATGATGATGATGATGATGATGATGATGATGATGATGATGATGATGATGATGATGATGATGTTGCTGATGATGATGTTGCTGATGATGATGTTGCTGATGATGATGTTGTTGATGATGTTGCTGATGATGTTGCTGATGATGTTGCTGATGATGTTGCTGATGATGTTGCTGATGATGTTGATGATGATGTTGATGATGATGTTGATGATGATGTTGATGATGATGTTGATGATGATGTTGCTGATGATGTTGCTGATGATGTTGCTGATGATGTTGCTGATGATGTTGCTGATGATGTTGCTGGTGATGTTGCTGATGATGTTGCTGATGATGTTGCTGATGATGACGTGAGACGGTGTGGTATGCCCGGAGGCGGTGTGGTATGCCCGGAGGCGGTGTTGTATGCCCCGAGGCGGTGTTGTATGCCCTGAGGCGGTCTGGTATGCCCGGAGGCGGTGTAGTATGCCCGGAGGCGGTGTTGTATGCCCGGAGGCGGTGTGGTATGCCCGGAGGCGGTGCAGTATGCCCGGAGGCGGTGTTGTATGCCCGGAGGCGGTGTGGTATGCCCGGAGGCGGTGTAGTATGCCCGGAGGCGGTGTTGTATGCCTGGAGGCGGTGTGGTATGCCCGGAGGCGGTGTAGTATGCCCGGAGGCGGTGTTGTATGCCCGGAGGCGGTGTGGTATGCCCGGAGGCGGTACAACACCGCCTCCGGGCATGATGATGATGATGATGATGATGATGATGATGATGATGATGATGATGATGATGATGATGATGATGATGATGATGATGATGATGATGATGATGATGATGATGATGATGATGATGATGATGATGATGATGATGATGATGATGATGATGATGATGATGATGATGATGATGATGATGATGATGATGATGATGATGATGATGATGATGATGATGTTGCTGATGATGATGTTGCTGATGATGATGTTGCTGATGATGATGTTGTTGATGATGTTGCTGATGATGTTGCTGATGATGTTGCTGATGATGTTGCTGATGATGTTGCTGATGATGTTGATGATGATGTTGATGATGATGTTGATGATGATGTTGATGATGATGTTGATGATGATGTTGCTGATGATGTTGCTGATGATGTTGCTGATGATGTTGCTGATGATGTTGCTGATGATGTTGCTGGTGATGTTGCTGATGATGTTGCTGATGATGTTGCTGATGATGACGTGAGACGGTGTGGTATGCCCGGAGGCGGTGTGGTATGCCCGGAGGCGGTGTTGTATGCCCGGAGGCGGTGTTGTATGCCCTGAGGCGGTCTGGTATGCCCGGAGGCGGTGTAGTATGCCCGGAGGCGGTGTTGTATGCCCGGAGGCGGTGTGGTATGCCCGGAGGCGGTGCAGTATGCCCGGAGGCGGTGTTGTATGCCCGGAGGCGGTGTGGTATGCCCGGAGGCGGTGTAGTATGCCCGGAGGCGGTGTTGTATGCCTGGAGGCGGTGTGGTATGCCCGGAGGCGGTGTAGTATGCCCGGAGGCGGTGTTGTATGCCCGGAGGCGGTGTGGTATGCCCGGAGGCGGTACAACACCGCCTCCGGGCATGATGATGATGATGATGATGATGATGATGATGATGATGATGATGATGATGATGATGATGATGATGATGATGATGATGATGATGATGATGATGATGATGATGATGATGATGATGATGATGATGATGATGATGATGATGATGATGATGATGATGATGATGATGATGATGATGATGATGATGATGATGTTGCTGATGATGATGTTGCTGATGATGATGTTGCTGATGATGATGTTGTTGATGATGTTGCTGATGATGTTGCTGATGATGTTGCTGATGATGTTGCTGATGATGTTGATGATGATGTTGATGATGATGTTGATGATGATGTTGATGATGATGTTGATGACGATGTTGATGATGATGTTGATGATGATGTTGATGATGATGTTGATGTTGATGATGATGTTAATGATGATGTTGATGATGATGTTGATGATGATGTTGCTGATGATGTTGCTGATGATGTTGCTGATGATGTTGCTGGTGATGTTGCTGATGATGTTGCTGATGATGTTGCTGATGATGTTGCTGATGATGACGTGAGACGGTGTGGTATGCCCGTTTGCGGTGTTGTATGCCCGGAGGCGGTGTTGTATGCCCGGAGGCGGTGTGGTATGCCCGGAGGCGGTGTTGTATGCCCGGAGGCGGTGTTGTATGCCCGGAGGCGGTGTAGTATGCCCGGAGGCGGTGTAGTATGCCCGGAGGCGGTGTTGTATGCCCGGAGGCGGTGTGGTATGCCCGGAGGCGGTGTAGTATGCCCGGAGGCGGTGTTGTATGCCCGGAGGCGGTGTGGTATGCCCGGAGGCGGTACAACACCGCCTCCGGGCATGATGATGATAATGATGATGATGATGATGATGATGATGATGATGATGATGATGATGATGATGATGATGATGATGATGATGATGATGATGATGATGATGATGATGATGATGATGATGATGATGATGATGATGATGATGATGATGATGATGATGATGATGATGATGATGATGATGATGATGATGATGATGATGATGATGATGATGATGATGATGATGATGTTGCTGATGATGATGTTGCTGATGATGATGTTGCTGATGATGATGTTGTTGATGATGTTGCTGATGATGTTGCTGATGATGTTGCTGATGATGTTGCTGATGATGTTGATGATGATGTTGATGATGATGTTGATGATGATGTTGATGATGATGTTGATGATGATGTTGCTGATGATGTTGCTGATGATGTTGCTGATGATGTTGCTGATGATGTTGCTGATGATGTTGCTGGTGATGTTGCTGATGATGTTGTTGATGATGTTGCTGATGATGACGTGAGACGGTGTGGTATGCCCGGAGGCGGTGTTGTATGCCCGGAGGCGGTGTTGTATGCCCGGAGGCGGTGTGGTATGCCCGGAGGCGGTGTTGTATGCCCGGAGGCGGTGTTGTATGCCCGGAGGCGGTGTGGTATGCCCGGAGGCGGTGTTGTATGCCCGGAGGCGGTGTTGTATGCCCTGAGGCGGTCTGGTATGCCCGGAGGCGGTGTAGTATGCCCGGAGGCGGTATTGTATGCCCGGAGGCGGTGTGGTATGCCCGGAGGCGGTGCAGTATGCCCGGAGGCGGTGTTGTATGCCCGGAGGCGGTGTTGTATGCCCGGAGGCGGTGTAGTATGCCCGGAGGCGGTGTTGTATGCCCGGAGGCGGTGTGGTATGCCCGGAAGCGGTGTAGTATGCCCGGAGGCGGTGTTGTATGCCCGGAGGCGGTGTGGTATGCCCGGAGGCGGTACAACACCGCCTCCAGGCATGATGATGATAATGATGATGATGATGATGATGATGATGATGATGATGATGATGATGATGATGATGATGATGATGATGATGATGATGATGATGATGATGATGATGATGATGATGATGATGATGATGATGATGATGATGATGATGATGATGATGATGATGATGATGATGATGATGATGATGATGATGATGATGACGATGATGATGATGATGATGATGATGATGATGATGATGATGTTGCTGATGATGATGTTGCTGATGATGATGTTGCTGATGATGATGTTGTTGATGATGTTGCTGATGATGTTGCTGATGATGTTGCTGATGATGTTGCTGATGATGTTGCTGATGATGTTGATGATGATGTTGATGATGATGTTGATGATGATGTTGATGATGATGTTGATGATGATGTTGCTGATGATGTTGCTGATGATGTTGCTGATGATGTTGCTGATGATGTTGCTGATGATGTTGCTGGTGATGTTGCTGATGATGTTGCTGATGATGTTGCTGATGATGACGTGAGACGGTGTGGTATGCCCGGAGGCGGTGTGGTATGCCCGGAGGCGGTGTTGTATGCCCGGAGGCGGTGTTGTATGCCCTGAGGCGGTCTGGTATGCCCGGAGGCGGTGTAGTATGCCCGGAGGCGGTGTTGTATGCCCGGAGGCGGTGTGGTATGCCCGGAGGCGGTGCAGTATGCCCGGAGGCGGTGTTGTATGCCCGGAGGCGGTGTGGTATGCCCGGAGGCGGTGTAGTATGCCCGGAGGCGGTGTTGTATGCCTGGAGGCGGTGTGGTATGCCCGGAGGCGGTGTAGTATGCCCGGAGGCGGTGTTGTATGCCCGGAGGCGGTGTGGTATGCCCGGAGGCGGTACAACACCGCCTCCGGGCATGATGATGATGATGATGATGATGATGATGATGATGATGATGATGATGATGATGATGATGATGATGATGATGATGATGATGATGATGATGATGATGATGATGATGATGATGATGATGATGATGATGATGATGATGATGATGATGATGATGATGATGATGATGATGATGATGATGATGATGATGATGATGATGATGTTGCTGATGATGATGTTGCTGATGATGATGTTGCTGATGATGATGTTGTTGATGATGTTGCTGATGATGTTGCTGATGATGTTGCTGATGATGTTGCTGATGATGTTGATGATGATGTTGATGATGATGTTGATGATGATGTTGATGATGATGTTGATGACGATGTTGATGATGATGTTGATGATGATGTTGATGATGATGTTGATGTTGATGATGATGTTGTTGATGATGTTGCTGATGATGTTGCTGATGATGTTGCTGATGATGTTGCTGATGATGTTGATGATGATGTTGATGATGATGTTGATGATGATGTTGATGATGATGTTGATGACGATGTTGATGATGATGTTGATGATGATGTTGATGATGATGTTGATGTTGATGATGATGTTAATGATGATGTTGATGATGATGTTGATGATGATGTTGCTGATGATGTTGCTGATGATGTTGCTGATGATGTTGCTGGTGATGTTGCTGATGATGTTGCTGATGATGTTGCTGATGATGTTGCTGATGATGACGTGAGACGGTGTGGTATGCCCGTTTGCGGTGTTGTATGCCCGGAGGCGGTGTTGTATGCCCGGAGGCGGTGTGGTATGCCCGGAGGCGGTGTTGTATGCCCGGAGGCGGTGTTGTATGCCCGGAGGCGGTGTAGTATGCCCGGAGGCGGTGTAGTATGCCCGGAGGCGGTGTTGTATGCCCGGAGGCGGTGTGGTATGCCCGGAGGCGGTGTAGTATGCCCGGAGGCGGTGTTGTATGCCCGGAGGCGGTGTGGTATGCCCGGAGGCGGTACAACACCGCCTCCGGGCATGATGATGATAATGATGATGATGATGATGATGATGATGATGATGATGATGATGATGATGATGATGATGATGATGATGATGATGATGATGATGATGATGATGATGATGATGATGATGATGATGATGATGATGATGATGATGATGATGATGATGATGATGATGATGATGATGATGATGATGATGATGATGATGATGATGATGATGATGATGATGATGATGATGATGATGATGATGATGATGTTGCTGATGATGATGTTGCTGATGATGATGTTGCTGATGATGATGTTGTTGATGATGTTGCTGATGATGTTGCTGATGATGTTGCTGATGATGTTGCTGATGATGTTGATGATGATGTTGATGATGATGTTGATGATGATGTTGATGATGATGTTGATGATGATGTTGATGATGATGTTGATGATGATGTTGATGATGATGTTGATGATGATGTTGATGATGATGTTGATGTTGATGATGATGTTAATGATGATGTTGATGATGATGTTGATGATGATGTTGCTGATGATGTTGCTGATGATGTTGCTGATGATGTTGCTGGTGATGTTGCTGATGATGTTGCTGATGATGTTGCTGATGATGTTGCTGATGATGTTGCTGATGATGTTGCTGATGATGTTGATGATGATGTTGATGATGATGTTGATGATGATGTTGATGATGATGTTGCTGATGATGTTGCTGATGATGTTGCTGATGATGTTGCTGATGATGTTGCTGATGATGTTGCTGATGATGTTGCTGGTGATGTTGCTGATGATGTTGCTGATGATGTTGCTGATGATGACGTGAGACGGTGTGGTATGCCCGGAGGCGGTGTTGTATGCCCGGAGGCGGTGTTGTATGCCCGGAGGCAGTGTGGTATGCCCGGAGGCGGTGTTGTATGCCCGGAGGCGGTGTTGTATGCCCTGAGGCGGTCTGGTATGCCCGGAGGCGGTGTAGTATGCCCGGAGGCGGTGTTGTATGCCCGGAGGCGGTGTGGTATGCCCGGAGGCGGTGCAGTATGCCCGGAGGCGGTGTTGTATGCCCGGAGGCGGTGTTGTATGCCCGGAGGCGGTGTAGTATGCCCGGAGGCGGTGTTGTATGCCCGGAGGCGGTGTGGTATGCCCGGAAGCGGTGTAGTATGCCCGGAGGCGGTGTTGTATGCCCGGAGGCGTTGTGGTATGCCCGGAGGCGGTACAACACCGCCTCCAGGCATGATGATGATAATGATGATGATGATGATGATGATGATGATGATGATGATGATGATGATGATGATGATGATGATGATGATGATGATGATGATGATGATGATGATGATGATGATGATGATGATGATGATGATGATGATGATGATGATGATGATGATGATGATGATGATGATGATGTTGCTGATGATGATGTTGCTGATGATGATGTTGCTGATGATGATGTTGTTGATGATGTTGCTGATGATGTTGCTGATGATGTTGCTGATGATGTTGCTGATGATGTTGATGATGATGTTGATGATGATGTTGATGATGATGTTGATGATGATGTTGATGATGATGTTGCTGATGATGTTGCTGATGATGTTGCTGATGATGTTGCTGATGTTGTTGCTGATGATGTTGCTGGTGATGTTGCTGATGATGTTGCTGATGATGTTGCTGATGATGACGTGAGACGGTGTGGTATGCCCGGAGGCGGTGTTGTATGCCCGGAGGCGGTGTTGTATGCCCGGAGGCGGTGTGGTATGCCCGGAGGCGGTGTTGTATGCCCGGAGGCGGTGTTGTATGCCCGGAGGCGGTGTGGTATGCCCGGAGGCGGTGTTGTATGCCCGGAGGCGGTGTTGTATGCCCTGAGGCGGTCTGGTATGCCCGGAGGCGGTGTAGTATGCCCGGAGGCGGTGTTGTATGCCCGGAGGCGGTGTGGTATGCCCGGAGGCGGTGCAGTATGCCCGGAGGCGGTGTTGTATGCCCGGAGGCGGTGTGGTATGCCCGGAAGCGGTGTAGTATGCCCGGAGGCGGTGTTGTATGCCCGGAGGCGGTGTGGTATGCCCGGAGGCGGTGTAGTATGCCCGGAGGCGGTGTTGTATGCCCGCAGGCGGTGTGGTATGCCCGGAGGCGGTACAACACCGCCTCCGGGCATGATGATGATAATGATGATGATGATGATGATGATGATGATGATGATGATGATGATGATGATGATGATGATGATGATGATGATGATGATGATGATGATGATGATGATGATGATGATGATGATGATGATGATGATGATGATGATGATGATGATGATGATGATGATGATGATGATGATGATGATGATGTTGCTGATGATGATGTTGCTGATGATGATGTTGCTGATGATGATGTTGTTGATGATGTTGCTGATGATGTTGCTGATGATGTTGCTGATGATGTTGCTGATGATGTTGATGATGATGTTGATGATGATGTTGATGATGATGTTGATGATGATGTTGATGATGATGTTGCTGATGATGTTGCTGATGATGTTGCTGATGATGTTGCTGATGATGTTGCTGATGATGTTGCTGGTGATGTTGCTGATGATGTTGCTGATGATGTTGCTGATGATGACGTGAGACGGTGTGGTATGCCCGGAGGCGGTGTTGTATGCCCGGAGGCGGTGTTGTATGCCCGGAGGCGGTGTGGTATGCCCGGAGGCGGTGTTGTATGCCCGGAGGCGGTGTTGTATGCCCGGAGGCGGTGTGGTATGCCCGGAGGCGATGTTGTATGCCCGGAGGCGGTGTTGTATGCCCTGAGGCGGTCTGGTATGCCCGGAGGCGGTGTAGTATGCCCGGAGGCGGTGTTGTATGCCCGGAGGCGGTGTGGTATGCCCGGAGGCGGTGCAGTATGCCCGGAGGCGGTGTTGTATGCCCGGAGGCGGTGTGGTATGCCCGGAGGCGGTGTAGTATGCCCGGAGGCGGTGTTGTATGCCCGGAGGCGGTGTGGTATGCCCAGAGGCGGTGTAGTATGCCCGGAGGCGGTGTTGTATGCCCGGAGGCGGTGTGGTATGCCCGGAGGCGGTACAACACCGCCTCCGGGCATGATGATGATAATGATGATGATGATGATGATGATGATGATGATGATGATGATGATGATGATGATGATGATGATGATGATGATGATGATGATGATGATGATGATGATGATGATGATGATGATGATGATGATGATGATGATGATGATGATGATGATGATGATGATGATGATGATGATGATGATGATGATGATGATGATGATGATGATGATGATGATGATGTTGCTGATGATGATGTTGCTGATGATGATGTTGCTGATGATGATGTTGTTGATGATGTTGCTGATGATGTTGCTGATGATGTTGCTGATGATGTTGCTGATGATGTTGATGATGATGTTGATGATGATGTTGATGATGATGTTGATGATGATGTTGATGATGATGTTGCTGATGATGTTGCTGATGATGTTGCTGATGATGTTGCTGATGATGTTGCTGATGATGTTGCTGGTGATGTTGCTGATGATGTTGTTGATGATGTTGCTGATGATGACGTGAGACGGTGTGGTATGCCCGGAGGCGGTGTTGTATGCCCGGAGGCGGTGTTGTATGCCCGGAGGCGGTGTGGTATGCCCGGAGGCGGTGTTGTATGCCCGGAGGCGGTGTTGTATGCCCGGAGGCGGTGTGGTATGCCCGGAGGCGGTGTTGTATGCCCGGAGGCGGTGTTGTATGCCCTGGGGCGGTCTGGTATGCCCGGAGGCGGTGTAGTATGCCCGGAGGCGGTATTGTATGCCCGGAGGCGGTGTGGTATGCCCGGAGGCGGTGCAGTATGCCCGGAGGCGGTGTTGTATGCCCGGAGGCGGTGTTGTATGCCCGGAGGCGGTGTAGTATGCCCGGAGGCGGTGTTGTATGCCCGGAGGCGGTGTGGTATGCCCGGAAGCGGTGTAGTATGCCCGGAGGCGGTGTTGTATGCCCGGAGGCGGTGTGGTATGCCCGGAGGCGGTACAACACCGCCTCCAGGCATGATGATGATAATGATGATGATGATGATGATGATGATGATGATGATGATGATGATGATGATGATGATGATGATGATGATGATGATGATGATGATGATGATGATGATGATGATGATGATGATGATGATGATGATGATGATGATGATGATGATGATGATGATGATGATGATGATGATGATGATGATGATGATGATGATGATGATGATGTTGCTGATGATGATGTTGCTGATGATGATGTTGCTGATGATGATGTTGTTGATGATGTTGCTGATGATGTTGCTGATGATGTTGCTGATGATGTTGCTGATGATGTTGCTGATTATGTTGATGATGATGTTGATGATGATGTTGATGATGATGTTGATGATGATGTTGATGATGATGTTGCTGATGATGTTGCTGATGATGTTGCTGATGATGTTGCTGATGATGTTGCTGATGATGTTGCTGGTGATGTTGCTGATGATGTTGCTGATGATGTTGCTGATGATGACGTGAGACGGTGTGGTATGCCCGGAGGCGGTGTGGTATGCCCGGAGGCGGTGTTGTATGCCCCGAGGCGGTGTTGTATGCCCTGAGGCGGTCTGGTATGCCCGGAGGCGGTGTAGTATGCCCGGAGGCGGTGTTGTATGCCCGGAGGCGGTGTGGTATGCCCGGAGGCGGTGCAGTATGCCCGGAGGCGGTGTTGTATGCCCGGAGGCGGTGTGGTATGCCCGGAGGCGGTGTAGTATGCCCGGAGGCGGTGTTGTATGCCTGGAGGCGGTGTGGTATGCCCGGAGGCGGTGTAGTATGCCCGGAGGCGGTGTTGTATGCCCGGAGGCGGTGTGGTATGCCCGGAGGCGGTACAACACCGCCTCCGGGCATGATGATGATGATGATGATGATGATGATGATGATGATGATGATGATGATGATGATGATGATGATGATGATGATGATGATGATGATGATGATGATGATGATGATGATGATGATGATGATGATGATGATGATGATGATGATGATGATGATGATGATGATGATGATGATGATGATGATGATGATGATGATGATGATGATGATGTTGCTGATGATGATGTTGCTGATGATGATGTTGCTGATGATGATGTTGTTGATGATGTTGCTGATGATGTTGCTGATGATGTTGCTGATGATGTTGCTGATGATGTTGATGATGATGTTGATGATGATGTTGATGATGATGTTGATGATGATGTTGATGACGATGTTGATGATGATGTTGATGATGATGTTGATGATGATGTTGATGTTGATGATGATGTTAATGATGATGTTGATGATGATGTTGATGATGATGTTGCTGATGATGTTGCTGATGATGTTGCTGATGATGTTGCTGGTGATGTTGCTGATGATGTTGCTGATGATGTTGCTGATGATGTTGCTGATGATGACGTGAGACGGTGTGGTATGCCCGTTTGCGGTGTTGTATGCCCGGAGGCGGTGTTGTATGCCCGGAGGCGGTGTGGTATGCCCGGAGGCGGTGTTGTATGCCCGGAGGCGGTGTTGTATGCCCGGAGGCGGTGTAGTATGCCCGGAGGCGGTGTAGTATGCCCGGAGGCGGTGTTGTATGCCCGGAGGCGGTGTGGTATGCCCGGAGGCGGTGTAGTATGCCCGGAGGCGGTGTTGTATGCCCGGAGGCGGTGTGGTATGCCCGGAGGCGGTACAACACCGCCTCCGGGCATGATGATGATAATGATGATGATGATGATGATGATGATGATGATGATGATGATGATGATGATGATGATGATGATGATGATGATGATGATGATGATGATGATGATGATGATGATGATGATGATGATGATGATGATGATGATGATGATGATGATGATGATGATGATGATGATGATGATGATGATGATGATGATGATGATGATGATGATGATGATGATGATGATGATGATGATGATGATGATGTTGCTGATGATGATGTTGCTGATGATGATGTTGCTGATGATGATGTTGTTGATGATGTTGCTGATGATGTTGCTGATGATGTTGCTGATGATGTTGCTGATGATGTTGATGATGATGTTGATGATGATGTTGATGATGATGTTGATGATGATGTTGATGATGATGTTGATGATGATGTTGATGATGATGTTGATGATGATGTTGATGATGATGTTGATGTTGATGATGATGTTAATGATGATGTTGATGATGATGTTGATGATGATGTTGCTGATGATGTTGCTGATGATGTTGCTGATGATGTTGCTGGTGATGTTGCTGATGATGTTGCTGATGATGTTGCTGATGATGTTGCTGATGATGTTGCTGATGATGTTGCTGATGATGTTGATGATGATGTTGATGATGATGTTGATGATGATGTTGATGATGATGTTGCTGATGATGTTGCTGATGATGTTGCTGATGATGTTGCTGATGATGTTGCTGATGATGTTGCTGATGATGTTGCTGGTGATGTTGCTGATGATGTTGCTGATGATGTTGCTGATGATGACGTGAGACGGTGTGGTATGCCCGGAGGCGGTGTTGTATGCCCGGAGGCGGTGTTGTATGCCCGGAGGCAGTGTGGTATGCCCGGAGGCGGTGTTGTATGCCCGGAGGCGGTGTTGTATGCCCTGAGGCGGTCTGGTATGCCCGGAGGCGGTGTAGTATGCCCGGAGGCGGTGTTGTATGCCCGGAGGCGGTGTGGTATGCCCGGAGGCGGTGCAGTATGCCCGGAGGCGGTGTTGTATGCCCGGAGGCGGTGTTGTATGCCCGGAGGCGGTGTAGTATGCCCGGAGGCGGTGTTGTATGCCCGGAGGCGGTGTGGTATGCCCGGAAGCGGTGTAGTATGCCCGGAGGCGGTGTTGTATGCCCGGAGGCGTTGTGGTATGCCCGGAGGCGGTACAACACCGCCTCCAGGCATGATGATGATAATGATGATGATGATGATGATGATGATGATGATGATGATGATGATGATGATGATGATGATGATGATGATGATGATGATGATGATGATGATGATGATGATGATGATGATGATGATGATGATGATGATGATGATGATGATGATGATGATGATGATGATGATGTTGCTGATGATGATGTTGCTGATGATGATGTTGCTGATGATGATGTTGTTGATGATGTTGCTGATGATGTTGCTGATGATGTTGCTGATGATGTTGATGATGTTGATGATGATGTTGATGATGATGTTGATGATGATGTTGATGATGATGTTGCTGATGATGTTGCTGATGATGTTGCTGATGATGTTGCTGATGTTGTTGCTGATGATGTTGCTGGTGATGTTGCTGATGATGTTGCTGATGATGTTGCTGATGATGACGTGAGACGGTGTGGTATGCCCGGAGGCGGTGTTGTATGCCCGGAGGCGGTGTTGTATGCCCGGAGGCGGTGTGGTATGCCCGGAGGCGGTGTTGTATGCCCGGAGGCGGTGTTGTATGCCCGGAGGCGGTGTGGTATGCCCGGAGGCGGTGTTGTATGCCCGGAGGCGGTGTTGTATGCCCTGAGGCGGTCTGGTATGCCCGGAGGCGGTGTAGTATGCCCGGAGGCGGTGTTGTATGCCCGGAGGCGGTGTGGTATGCCCGGAGGCGGTGCAGTATGCCCGGAGGCGGTGTTGTATGCCCGGAGGCGGTGTGGTATGCCCGGAAGCGGTGTAGTATGCCCGGAGGCGGTGTTGTATGCCCGGAGGCGGTGTGGTATGCCCGGAGGCGGTGTAGTATGCCCGGAGGCGGTGTTGTATGCCCGCAGGCGGTGTGGTATGCCCGGAGGCGGTACAACACCGCCTCCGGGCATGATGATGATAATGATGATGATGATGATGATGATGATGATGATGATGATGATGATGATGATGATGATGATGATGATGATGATGATGATGATGATGATGATGATGATGATGATGATGATGATGATGATGATGATGATGATGATGATGATGATGATGATGATGATGATGATGATGATGTTGCTGATGATGATGTTGCTGATGATGATGTTGCTGATGATGATGTTGTTGATGATGTTGCTGATGATGTTGCTGATGATGTTGCTGATGATGTTGCTGATGATGTTGATGATGATGTTGATGATGATGTTGATGATGATGTTGATGATGATGTTGATGATGATGTTGCTGATGATGTTGCTGATGATGTTGCTGATGATGTTGCTGATGATGTTGCTGATGATGTTGCTGGTGATGTTGCTGATGATGTTGCTGATGATGTTGCTGATGATGACGTGAGACGGTGTGGTATGCCCGGAGGCGGTGTTGTATGCCCGGAGGCGGTGTTGTATGCCCGGAGGCGGTGTGGTATGCCCGGAGGCGGTGTTGTATGCCCGGAGGCGGTGTTGTATGCCCGGAGGCGGTGTGGTATGCCCGGAGGCGATGTTGTATGCCCGGAGGCGGTGTTGTATGCCCTGAGGCGGTCTGGTATGCCCGGAGGCGGTGTAGTATGCCCGGAGGCGGTGTTGTATGCCCGGAGGCGGTGTGGTATGCCCGGAGGCGGTGCAGTATGCCCGGAGGCGGTGTTGTATGCCCGGAGGCGGTGTGGTATGCCCGGAGGCGGTGTAGTATGCCCGGAGGCGGTGTTGTATGCCCGGAGGCGGTGTGGTATGCCCAGAGGCGGTGTAGTATGCCCGGAGGCGGTGTTGTATGCCCGGAGGCGGTGTGGTATGCCCGGAGGCGGTACAACACCGCCTCCGGGCATGATGATGATAATGATGATGATGATGATGATGATGATGATGATGATGATGATGATGATGATGATGATGATGATGATGATGATGATGATGATGATGATGATGATGATGATGATGATGATGATGATGATGATGATGATGATGATGATGATGATGATGATGATGATGATGATGATGATGATGATGATGTTGCTGATGATGATGTTGTTGATGATGTTGCTGATGATGTTGCTGATGATGTTGCTGATGATGTTGCTGATGATGTTGATGATGATGTTGATGATGATGTTGATGATGATGTTGATGATGATGTTGATGATGATGTTGCTGATGATGTTGCTGATGATGTTGCTGATGATGTTGCTGATGATGTTGCTGATGATGTTGCTGGTGATGTTGCTGATGATGTTGTTGATGATGTTGCTGATGATGACGTGAGACGGTGTGGTATGCCCGGAGGCGGTGTTGTATGCCCGGAGGCGGTGTTGTATGCCCGGAGGCGGTGTGGTATGCCCGGAGGCGGTGTTGTATGCCCGGAGGCGGTGTTGTATGCCCGGAGGCGGTGTGGTATGCCCGGAGGCGGTGTTGTATGCCCGGAGGCGGTGTTGTATGCCCTGGGGCGGTCTGGTATGCCCGGAGGCGGTGTAGTATGCCCGGAGGCGGTATTGTATGCCCGGAGGCGGTGTGGTATGCCCGGAGGCGGTGCAGTATGCCCGGAGGCGGTGTTGTATGCCCGGAGGCGGTGTTGTATGCCCGGAGGCGGTGTAGTATGCCCGGAGGCGGTGTTGTATGCCCGGAGGCGGTGTGGTATGCCCGGAAGCGGTGTAGTATGCCCGGAGGCGGTGTTGTATGCCCGGAGGCGGTGTGGTATGCCCGGAGGCGGTACAACACCGCCTCCAGGCATGATGATGATAATGATGATGATGATGATGATGATGATGATGATGATGATGATGATGATGATGATGATGATGATGATGATGATGATGATGATGATGATGATGATGATGATGATGATGATGATGATGATGATGATGATGATGATGATGATGATGATGATGATGATGATGATGATGATGATGATGATGATGATGATGATGATGATGATGTTGCTGATGATGATGTTGCTGATGATGATGTTGCTGATGATGATGTTGTTGATGATGTTGCTGATGATGTTGCTGATGATGTTGCTGATGATGTTGCTGATGATGTTGCTGATGATGTTGATGATGATGTTGATGATGATGTTGATGATGATGTTGATGATGATGTTGATGATGATGTTGCTGATGATGTTGCTGATGATGTTGCTGATGATGTTGCTGATGATGTTGCTGATGATGTTGCTGGTGATGTTGCTGATGATGTTGCTGATGATGTTGCTGATGATGACGTGAGACGGTGTGGTATGCCCGGAGGCGGTGTGGTATGCCCGGAGGCGGTGTTGTATGCCCCGAGGCGGTGTTGTATGCCCTGAGGCGGTCTGGTATGCCCGGAGGCGGTGTAGTATGCCCGGAGGCGGTGTTGTATGCCCGGAGGCGGTGTGGTATGCCCGGAGGCGGTGCAGTATGCCCGGAGGCGGTGTTGTATGCCCGGAGGCGGTGTGGTATGCCCGGAGGCGGTGTAGTATGCCCGGAGGCGGTGTTGTATGCCTGGAGGCGGTGTGGTATGCCCGGAGGCGGTGTAGTATGCCCGGAGGCGGTGTTGTATGCCCGGAGGCGGTGTGGTATGCCCGGAGGCGGTACAACACCGCCTCCGGGCATGATGATGATGATGATGATGATGATGATGATGATGATGATGATGATGATGATGATGATGATGATGATGATGATGATGATGATGATGATGATGATGATGATGATGATGATGATGATGATGATGATGATGATGATGATGATGATGATGATGATGATGATGATGATGATGATGATGATGATGATGATGATGATGTTGCTGATGATGATGTTGCTGATGATGATGTTGCTGATGATGATGTTGTTGATGATGTTGCTGATGATGTTGCTGATGATGTTGCTGATGATGTTGCTGATGATGTTGATGATGATGTTGATGATGATGTTGATGATGATGTTGATGATGATGTTGATGACGATGTTGATGATGATGTTGATGATGATGTTGATGATGATGTTGATGTTGATGATGATGTTAATGATGATGTTGATGATGATGTTGATGATGATGTTGCTGATGATGTTGCTGATGATGTTGCTGATGATGTTGCTGGTGATGTTGCTGATGATGTTGCTGATGATGTTGATGATGATGTTGATGATGATGATGATGATGATGATGATGATGATGATGATGATGATGATGATGATGATGATGATGATGATGATGATGATGATGATGATGATGATGATGATGATGATGATGATGATGATGATGATGATGATGATGATGATGATGATGATGATGATGATGATGTTGCTGATGATGATGTTGCTGATGATGATGTTGCTGATGATGATGTTGTTGATGATGTTGCTGATGATGTTGCTGATGATGTTGCTGATGATGTTGCTGATGATGTTGATGATGATGTTGATGATGATGTTGATGATGATGTTGATGATGATGTTGATGATGATGTTGCTGATGATGTTGCTGATGATGTTGCTGATGATGTTGATGATGATGTTGCTGATGATGTTGCTGGTGATGTTGCTGATGATGTTGCTGATGATGTTGCTGATGATGACGTGAGACGGTGTGGTATGCCCGGAGGCGGTGTTGTATGCCCGGAGGCGGTGTTGTATGCCCGGAGGCGGTGTGGTATGCCCGGAGGCGGTGTTGTATGCCCGGAGGCGGTGTTGTATGCCCTGAGGCGGTCTGGTATGCCCGGAGGCGGTGTAGTATGCCCGGAGGCGGTGTTGTATGCCCGGAGGCGGTGTGGTATGCCCGGAGGCGGTGCAGTATGCCCGGAGGCGGTGTTGTATGCCCGGAGGCGGTGTTGTATGCCCGGAG
>JAXIVJ010001515.1:0-135390 GCA_036785665.1 Chirona hameri
CAATAGCTGCCGTACGGCTCACCTCTCGCTCCCGTGAACGCCTGATCGACCATCGCGACCCGCCCGCTCAGCGCCGGCCGCCGCCGACCCCATCTACGGAACTGTGTTTTGGCAAATTTTGGTCGAACCTTGCGTTGGAATGCTAAATTTTGAGTTTAGATGGTCAGTCCAGTCCTCCAAAAAGACATGGAGCGAGGCCCAGTAGAGAACAAGTCCAGGAAAGGGTATACATATCTAATGAGTTGACCTGGTATTTTGCATTATTTAGCCTCTTACCAGCCTGGTGCAACGCTCCCGTTCGGGGCGCGCTGCCAGAGGCCGTACGCACTCGGCGTGCTGGGCGGAGCTACCGGTTGTCGCGGCGGTCGGGAGCAGACATGTTGCATGGATCCCAGGAAGGATCTATGATCCCAGTGGGTCCCACGACAAAAAATATAAGGTTTGGATCTATGATCTGGTTGATCCCACGGGACAAATATAAGGTTGGATCTATGATCCCGTGAGTCCCACCGGCCCTAAAATATAGGGTTGGATCTATGATCCTAGTGGATCCCTAAACAAATATATTAAATGGCGAAGGACTACAAAAATGTATATCTCAGAGTTCTAAATTTTATTTTTTACCCCCAAGAACTACAACAGAAAACAAACATTTTTAAATGCCACAAATTCAAAATTTGCAAAGATATTTAAAACGAGAAATATATTAGAGAACCACATATGGGCAATTCCTAAACAAATTTTGATAACAATAATAGCCGTTTTCACGAAGGATTATTGCGCTGAAAAAAAAGTTTCTGAGAAGTTTTGGTATAGAAGTCTAGTTCGACGATAATTCCTTAACTACACTACTTTTACATGCGATTTTTGGCTTGAAATGTCCCTCATAATTTTGTAATATGTTGTAAGAATATAATATGTTGAAAAAATTGCGGTTTGGTGGTAATTAGCAAGATAAGCATTGCTAGGTCAGTTGTGATGCCTCTGAAATGCGGGTCAGTTCTCTGAATGGTCAGTTGTGATGCCAGTGCCTCTGAATGGTCAGTTGTTATGCCTTTCCACCGACTGAAACTTGTCAAAACTTCAGAACGGTTCAGGAAATTATGTGGCGTGTGACGCTATTGGCCGCAATGGACTCGCCCAATCCGGCGGCCGGCCTGTGCGGCTTGGCTTTGTCTATGTGCGCGCGGCACGCAGGTCGCAAGCGGCGGCGAATCGATGCTGGCCCATCACTGTGCATGCGCAGACAGACCTGTGATCCATGACGCTGTCAGATTTAGTAATTAGTATGACGGTATGCTAAACTGAACGAATGGACTCGAGACGCATGCTCTTTAAAAAAGGTCAATTTGTATCATAAACTTGTTTATGAGCTCAATACATGTTTCCATACTATTGAATAGTGAATAATATCGTCTAAATCAGTCGTTTATTTCTTGGAATGTATAATATACTTCTATACCAACACTTCTCAGACACCTTTTTCCTCTTTTAAGCGCAATAATCCTTCGTGAAAACGGCTAATATCACCATTTTTGACTGACTTATGGCCCTATATTATGGGTATTGGGTAACTCATGACGTACCTATTTTTGTATTGGGTTTGTTAGTTATGACCAGCTGCGAACAAATGAACGTCACTGCTGCATTTCTGAGGCAAAACTGGTCCAGAAACATGCTTTTGTCCAGTTCATCTAAGCTCCAAAATATATGTTGCAAAACAATTCCGCGTTTTCAGTTTGCCTATAACAGGGGGGTAAAGCTTCTCTAGAAAAGTTGGGGATGGGGTGAGCTGGGAAAAATCGCTTACAGTACCATGCAAATCCACACATACGGATTTGTCTCCCGATTTCACCCACTTCCTCGTCCAAGTTCGGGGGTGGGGGGGGGGGGTGAATGCCACCTCACTGAATAGATCCTACATTCCTGGCCTATAACTTGCACAGAACAGTTACAATGTGCATCTCGCCAACAATTATCACCTGTTTAAACCTGCCCCCCCCCCCAGTGGCCGTTTTTGGCCTCGAGCGGGGGGGGGGGGGGGGGGTGGGCAGGAGCCGTAACTGCGGGGTTTTGCCCCCGCAGTTAACATGTTGGAAGAGTCCCTGACGACCCGTACATGAGGTCACCGACCCGTGCATGAGGTGCATGAGGCCCAGAAGGGTGACGGCGGCGGCTGCGGCTGGCGGGGTTCCGGCCTGGGTGCGGGCTTCCTTGGTGGACTGACAGGCGGGCATCACAGCCTGCTACGGCCCCGGCTGGAGACAGCCAGCAGCAGAGGGTACCGGCAGATCAGGGTTGCCGCGCGGATATCGTGGCGGCACGGAACGGGGGGGGGGGGGGGGGGGGGTAAAGGACCGGTGGTGGTGACGCTCTCATGAGACGAGCCAGCGCGGAGGAAGCCCGGTGTGTGGGATCGGTGTTTGGTGCACGGCTCACGGAAGGCACCCTCGCCTGCACCCTGACTGAAGCACGGCTCACGGAAGACACTCGCTGCACCTGACTGAAGCACGGCTCACGGAAGAGGCACTCGCTGCACCTGACTGAAGCACGGCTCACGGAAGGCACTCGCTGCACCTGACTGAAGCACGGCTCACGGAAGGCACTCGCTGCCACCTGACTGAAGCACGGCTCACGGAAGGCACTCGCTGCACCTGACTGAAGCACGGCTCACGGAAGACACTCGCTGCACCTGACTGAAGCAACGGCTCACGGAAGACACTCGCTGCACCTGACTGAAGCACGGCTCACGGAAGACACTCGCTGCACCTGACTGAAGCACGGCTCACGGAAGGCACTCGCTGCACCTGACTGAAGCACGGCTCACGGAAGACACTCGCTGCACCTGACTGAAGCACGGCTCACGGAAGACACTCGCTGCACGACCGGGGACCTGAAGCACGGCTCACGGAAGACACTCGCTGCACCTGACTGAAGCACGGCTCACGGAAGGCACTCGCTGCACCTGACTGAAGCACGGCTCACGGAAGGCACTCGCTGCACCTGACTGAAGCACGGCTCAACGGAAGGCACTCGCTGCACCTGACTGAAGCACGGCTCACGGAAGGCACTCGCTGCACCTGACTGAGCACGGCTCACGGAAGGCACTCGCTGCACCTGATGAAGCACGGCTCACGGAAGGCACTCGCTGCACCTGACTGAAGCACGGCTCACGGAAGACACTCGCTGCACCTGACTGAAGCACGGCTCACGGAAGCACTCGCTGCACCTGACTGAAGCACGGCTCACGGAAGACACTCGCTGCACCTACTAAAGCACGGCTCACGGAAGACACTCGCTGCACCTGACTGAAGCACGGCTCACGGAAGACACTCGCTGCAACTGACTGAAGCACGGCTCACGGAAGGCACTCGCTGCACCTGACTGAAGCACGGCTCACGGAAGGCACTCGCTGCACTGACTGAAGCACGGCTCACGGAAGGCACTCGCTGCACCTGACTGAAAGCACGGCTCACGGAAGGCACTCGCTGCACCTGACTGAAGCACGGCCTCACGGAAGACACTCGCTGCACCTGACTGAAGCACGGCTCACGGAAGACACTCGCTGCACCTGACTGAAGCACGGCTCACGGAAGGCACTCGCTGCACCTGACTGAAGCACGGCTCACGGAAGACACTCGCTGCACCTGGACTGAAGCACGGCTCACGAAGACACTCGCTGCACCTGACTGAAGCACGGCTCACGGAAGGCAGCTCGCTGCACCTGACTGAAGCACGGCTCACGGAAGACACTCGCTGCACTGACTGAAGCACGGCTCACGGAAGACACTCGCTGCACCTGACTGAAGCACGGCTCACGGAAGACACTCGCTGCACCTGACTGAAGCACGGCTCACGGAAGGCACTCGCTGCACCTGACTGAAGCACGGCTCACGGAAGGCACTCGCTGCACCTGACTGAAGCACGGCTCACGGAAGACACTCGCTGCACCTGACTGAAGCGAGGGGAGCGGTGAAGGGATGAACTCGGTAGACTCTGTATTGTTCTGCATTGTTATTGTTATTTGTTATTTTTCTTCTTCTTTCATATGATCTCATATGATCATATGATTTCATATGATCATGTTTGTAGATTAAATGCAGTTAACATGACATTGACTTTGACAGTATATACATCGCTGGCTATTTCCTGATTGTGCCAGTCTTACACATCTTCTTTCCGCATGAACTCGTGTATGACCGCATGCTGGGAAGAAGCACTCGTGGATCCGGAAGGCGGAAAGCTAGCCGCGTTTCAGGTCATTGACCGTGCTTATCTATGCACGCTATGAACAGAGCTGTAAAAGCTCTAACAACAATCACCCGCCGTGAACAAAGTTAAGTCAGTGTTCTCCTGGTATTCGCGTTCTTTTGTGAAAATACCTGAGCATGCCGAGTTGTTTTCGGGCTGCGTCTGCTGACGACTATCGGATTAGCTCTCGAAGAACTGCCTATTCTCACCATGCTGGTGATAAATATTAAATATAGCCCTACCCTGGTCTGCTCTGCACGGCCGGCTAATGCCGCCTCGCTGCTGCCGAGATAGCTGAGAGCCGATAGCTGTCTCTGTCGCCACGCCGGGTGAACGTGTCAGTCCGGCCGGACCGGTCCTGCAGGCCGGCCCCGCCAGCCGGATGGCCAGGCTCCCCTGCTGTCCGCGTCCTCATTTCCAAGTATATATACGCTCGCATCGTTCAGTAGTAATACAACACATTACAGGGGCGGATCCAGGCAAACATTTCGGGGGGGGGGGGGGGCACATCAGACGTGAAGAGGCCCTCGAGCTGAAAAGGGCCCCCAACGTTTTTGCAGGTTCGAAAGGGCCTCCAGTCGCTCTGAGAGAGTATTTTCAGGTATGAGAAAGGGTAACAAGCCTAAGAGGGCCTCGTTCAGGCCTGAAAGAGTTCCATACCAGTCTGAGAAGGCTCTTAATAGGCCTGAGAGGGCCTGATATTTCTGCGTGTATTTAAGCCTTTGCAGCATTTGTAATGTGGATTTTCATGTTACAGTAGGTACTTGTTATTTAGCGCCGCCAAGCGGCGATTTTTTACGGGTTTCCCTGATAAAACCCAGAAATATAGGCGATGGGCCTTATAGATCATAAGAAGCTAAAAATGTTATTCATTCAATTCAGCGTTACGACGAACCGAAGACGATGACGATGGCTTCGTTATGATGATGGCCACCGATGTGATGCAGCGAAGCGGCGTGAAAATGTGAATTTTAGGTCGTGGAAAACGAAATTTTAATATTGGAACCAGACCAGTGGAGACCAGTGGAGCCACGCCTCAGGTAACCCCTTTTCCTGGTTGCACATCTCGGTATGATGAAAAATATTGAAATGAAGGTAGTTTCTCATATATAATTAATAAACTAAAAAACATGACCTTTTCCTCGAAAATGTGAAAATCCAATGTTATCCAAATGTTATTATTATGTTGTAATATTTCGGCCACAGGCCTTTATCAAACAGTAAAACATTTCGACATTTCGCCTTTTTCGAAATGTTTTACTGTTTGATAAAGGCCTGTGGCCGAAATATTACAACATAATAATAACATTTGGATAATATTGGATTTTCACATTTTCGAGGAAAAGGTCATGTTTTTTAGTTTATTAATTATATCAAATATGTTCCTCGCACAAGCACTAAACTCTATAGTTTCTCATATACATTAACTAGCCTCGGATAGTAAGTCACGATGACCGGTGGCAGTCAGCGCTCAATAGCACACATGATAATCATAACTATGCATATGTACCGAACTGTAACAAACAACTGGTAACAGTGCAAATGGTTTGAAAGCAGCAAGAGGCAGAACGACTTTTCCGCGCATAAATGGTCCCTGTGGATCTGGAAGAGCTTGAGGGTGGATGGCTTTGGGAGCTGGTCCTGGCCTGGTCCCCAGTATTAGCTCTTCAGTGTCCAGCAAGTTGGGCATCGCTCCAGCTTCCGCGGGTGCCGATGTCCGCGTCATTGCGTCCACGTCGCCTTTTTCGGAACTCGGCAGACTAGCTAAGCATGCACTGGCGGATCCAGCCGTCGGTTTTTTTGGGGGTGGGGGTGGGGGCAAATCGGTGGGAGGCACTGGCAGATCCAGCCTCTCTCCGTGGGGGGGGGGGGGGGTCTTTTTGTGGCAAAAAGGTACCCCATTTTTCTCCCTCCGCATATTTGGGCCGTTCACCTTATTTTGGTATTCAAGCCTAAGAAATTCACCTTTCAAACTCACAACAAATTATTTTGTGGATTTTTTTCCCCGAAAAAAGAACATTTTCCCCCATTTCTTGGTTACAAAACTCACAATTTCGGATATCCGAGATAGCCATGTTGAAGAGAATGTCATTTCCTTTCTTTTGACGTTTTTTTATTTGCAATTTGCTTCAAAACTCTACGCTTTGTCCAACATTTATAGTTTTTCCACCAAAAATGGCATGGCATGACGTTATTAAAACGTCATTATCTCCCAAAATGCTACATCAATGTAATTGAAAGTTGGTGAGAATACTTAGACTTGATGCAGGATAAGGTACTGAAAGTTTCACGTTGATACCTATCACAGTTTCTAGGTTATTGAGAAAATCCGGGAGGGGGCAGATACTTCCAATAAGGTTTGAGCTAGAAGTACCTATATCAAACTTGGTACCTACCTATAGTTTGTTTTATTTTGATTGCACAATTGCCATTGGGAACTTCGTGAGAATCACACGTGAATTTTGTACACACCGCTGTCACGCGTCCCGAAAAGTTATTTTCACAAAAGCAATGCGTCATTTTTGACAAACATTTGCGCCGAAATAGAGTGTAGATTGGATTCCAAATTGATACCATATGCAGTGTGCTTCCTATATGTAAAAAAAAAACGTTTGTTCGAGCTTCAATTCCGGCTAGCAGCTTGCTGGCCGCTATTTTCTCGTCCAGTTGAGCTTTTTAAGCACTGATTTGATGGTAAGTGTAGGCGTGCCCAAGGGGTGGGGCCCACGGGGCAATTGCCCCCCCCCCCCGCCCCCCTGAAGGTCCGTACGTGCCCTCTTGGCCGTATGTGCCCCTTTGGAAATAGGTCCCGAAGGTCCCTATTTCCAAAGATGCTTCAAAGATTAATGATTTTTTAAGGGGAAAATGTTGAAATTATGCCCCTCTAAAAATATAGTAGGCCAAATCCGGTGATTTGTTTTGGTTGGGTTACCTTATGCTCCCCTGATAAAAATTACTCACTCCTGGGGTGAATCCTGGGTACACTACTGGTAAGAGCCGTGTTTCCCAAACAAAAATCCAGTTTTCACTGTGTATAGTTGGATTTTGACTGGTGCGAAGTCAATTTTTACGAACAATTGTCAACGTTTTTTTGTTAGGGGGGAAGACATGTTGCCCCCCCCCCCCCTTCCAGGTTTTTTTGGGGCCATGGCCTGGTTGCCCCCCCCCTGGATCCGCCAGTGTAAACATGTATCCCGCTTGAAAGTTAATATTTTATGAAGCGAGTGGGACCTGGGGGCTGGGGCCAGCAATTACCACCAAGGAGAGCCTCTGCCAGACATTTAATACAATGAATTTTCGCATTTTCCAAATTTGAATAAGCAATTGCGAAACTTGTGTTATGCCGCGAAGCGGCGCGAAATTTTTCAGTTTTAAACTGAGGATAGCTGGATTTTGACTGTTGCAAAGGCAAGTTTTACGATAAATTGTTAACTTTCCTCGAAAAAGTGTGTGAAGGCGGGGGTAGACCCCCGCCTTCTGAGAGTGGGAGTCCGGACCCCCCCCCCCTCCCCCGTCGGCGACGCTCCTGGCCCTATGCCAGTCTTGTAGGGCCCTTGCAAGACTTGAGAGCGACATATGCTGGTCTGGAGGATCATCGGTAGGTCTGAAAGGGCCCTCGGTCGTTCTGAAAGGGTCCTGCGCCGGTGCGAGAGCGCCCTAAGGTCGGTAAAAAGGTACCTCAGTCTCTTTGAGAGTACTATCGGTGGGCCTGAGAGGGCCCTTTCTAAGTCTGAGAGGGTCATTGCCAGACTTGGATGGCCATCCGTCCGTTTGAGAGGGCCATTGTCAGGCCTGAGAGGGCTCCGACCAGGCCTCTGGCTCAGGCGGGCCCAAATGGCTCGCCTGGTGTCCGGTATATGGCCCTCTGTCGCCTAGTAAGGGCCCTCTCAGACTGGCTTAGGGCCATCTGAGGCCTGGCAGGAGTCCTCTCAAACAGACACAGGCCCATTTCAAGCCCGACAAGGGCCATCTTTGACTAATGTAGGAACCAGTCAGGACTGGGACTGGTCCTCTCAAACCAACGTATGGTCCCTCTAAGGCTTTGTCAGGCCATCTTAAGCGGGCCGAGAACCCTCTCAGGTCCGGATAAGACCCTCGCAAACCACCCCAGGGCCCTCTCAGAACTAGCAAAGGCCCTCTCCGACAGGCGTAGGGTTTTATCAGACCCAGCGAGGGCATATTGAGACCTGACAAGGACACTCTCAGGCCGACGTAGGGCCCAGGCACGTATCCAGTATTTCGCCCAGGGGTGGGGGGGGGGGGGGCGCCTCGAATGGGTCCCCTTCCCGAGCGTTGAAAGGGCCCAATTCCCGATCATTGCAAGGGCCTAGCAGACCCTCTGACCTCCACATGGGCCCTTTGAAATTCCCAGGGGCCCTCTGGTCTGTCCAGGAGCCCTCAAGCCCTCCAGCCTTCTAAGGGGCCCTTCCGACCTGGCAAGGGACTGCGCTGGCTGCTTTGTCGCCCTGCCGACATGCTAAGGGGCCCTCCGACTTGGCCTTGGGCCCCTCCGTGCTGGCTAGGGGCACATTCGGCATGTTCAGGGGCCCTTTCGGTCTGGTCAAAGGCCCTCAGACCTGCACAGGGACCCTTTCAACTTCTCAGGGGCTCTCTGGGTCTGTCCAGGGGCACTCCAGCCTGCTCAGGGACCCTTTCGACCTGGTAAGGAATTGCGCTGGCTGCTTTGTCGCCCTGCCGACATGCTCAGGGGCCCCTCCGACCTGCTCAGGGGCCCCCGACCTGCCCAGGGGCCCCTCTGTGCTGGCTAGGGGCCATTCGGCATGTTCAGGGCTCTTCTGACTCGCCCAGGGGCCCTTTTGGTCTTGTCAGGGGCCCTCTGACCTGTACAGGGGCCCTTTGAACGTGTATGGGGCCCTCTGGTCTTTCGGAGGGCCCCTGTTGGCCCTTAAGGGCCTCTGAAGTGCTCTAAACTCTCTAAATACCACTTTGCGTGGTTTCCAGACTCTTAGAGAGCCCATGATAACGCGCTTCGCGCGGTCTCGTCGGCCCTTTTCGGCGCGCGCAGCGCGCCGAAAAGGGCCCTCCTCAGATGTTTCGGGGGGGGGGGGGGGGGGGGCACGTGCCCCCTGTGCCCCCCTGGATCCGCCCCTGACACATTATATTCCCGAAAACGCTACCGTGTCTCGAGGCGCCACGTCGGTTGAGCACCGAAAATGATCTTCGACACTGCACGACTGACGGATTCAGCCCCGCTGACCTCTCTGCTCGCCTCCCTCGCACGGCTGAGGCGGAGCTCGGCTCTGCTGACTCAGCTCTGTCTGCTCTGCTCGCCTCGCCTCGCACGGCTCGCCTCGCACGGCTGAGGCGGAGCTCGGCTCTGCTCGGCTCGCTTCGCCTCGCACGGCTCGCCTCGCACGGTTCGCCTCGCACGGCTGAGGCGGAGCTCGGCTCTGCTCTGCTGACTCAGCTCTGTCTGCTCTGCTCGCCTCGCCTCGCACGGCTGAGGCGGAGCTCGGCTCTGCTCTGCTGACTCAGCTCTGTCTGCTCTGCTCGCCTCGCCTCGCCTCGCACGGCTGAGGCGGAGCTCGGCTCTGCTGACTCCGCTCTGTCTGCTCTGCTCGCCTCGCCTCGCACGGCTGAGGCGGAGCTCGGCTCTGCTCTGCTGACTCAGCTCTGTCTGCTCTGCTCGCCTCGCCTCGCACGGCTGAGGCGGAGCTCGGCTCTGCTCTGCTGACTCAGCTCTGTCTGCTCTGCTCGCCTCGCCTCGCACGGCTCGCCTCGCACGGCTGAGGTGGAGCTCGGCTCTGCTCTGCTGACTCATGCTCAGCGAAGTTACGGTTGGCAGGGCAGCACTAGGATCATCCTACTAGGATGTCTCCCCCCCAAAAAAAACACCTTTTCGTCGGTGCAAGCTTGCCAATTGACACGGCGTTCTTCTCTAGGCCAATAACAAGTATGCCCAATTTCATTTCGATCATTTGAGTTTTGGTCCCCCCGGGCCTCCGGAAGTTGTTGGCCCCTACCCAAAAGGTTAAAAATCGAAGTCGTCGTACAGACCTCCGCGTGTGCTCATTTGAAAGCTCTTGTCGAGTAGAATAAACTCTAATTCAGGCGAAATGCTCTAAATTCAAGTTTGCGTTATATGAGTCATAAACAGAGCCCAAAAGCAAGCCTTCAATAGAGCTGTATTGCCGGCCGGCTCGCGGCGGCGGTCCGGCGGTCCGGCGGTCACGGTCCCGGTCACCCGGCTCCGTCTCCGCCACCGCCAGCGCCGCCGACATCACCGCCAGCGCCACCGCTATCCGCCCGCCGATTGTGTCGACTCGAGTCAACGGCCGGGCGGCGGCGGCGGCGGCGGTCCGGCGGTCACGGTCCCGGTCACCCGGCTCCGTCTCCGCCACCGCCAGCGCCGCCGACGTCACCGCCAGCGCCACCGCTATCCGCCCGCCGATTGTGTCGACTCGAGTCAACGGCCGGACGGGCGGCGGCGGCGGCGGCGGCCGCGTGTTGTCCCTCCCTCCCTCCCCGCTCCGCCGGCTGAGCGGAGCGGTGTTTGCCCTGTAGCAGCAGCCAGCGCGCGGCGTCCCCGTCCGCCGCCCCCTCCCTCTGGCACCCACACACGGACACGGCGCCCCGCCGACGCTGTGCTGCAGACATCTGGGCAGTTACGTCAGCTGTCGGCGGCCGGAACTGCTGCTGGCAAAGCTGCTGCTGCTCGTCTCGAGACGAACGTTTGCACTTCTATTACCCGGGTTTGCACAATGCAGGGCAGAGCTGCTGGTTTAAGTCACTTGTCAAACCCGGATCGCTGCGCAGAACGTTGTTGTCGGGCACGAGACTCATACCGTGCTGGGAAATGATGAAACACATCTAATTCGCACGGTATCGATGGATTTGCTATGATAACGCTCTGAGTTCGATGTCTTAGATACAAGGATAAAGGTGTGCACTATGTGCGTATGTGGCGCCCACGGGGAAGCACTCGCCGTGGACCCCTATCGGCCGGGCTGTCTAATGCCGGCCGCCATCTTGCCGGTACCAAAAAGACGGCCGGGCGCGCGGCCGCCCGTGTTAAAGGGATATTGCCACCTCGCAGGCCAATATGGAGTTTTTGATGTGTATCGGTCGATTAAGCGTGTCCGATTTTACCTGCAAAATTTGGTTCCCGAAACTCCCCCCATTAGATAAAAAAATACATTTGCACCACTCGTGCTCGCCAAGCATTCGTAAAATTGGAGTAGCCACATCACTATTTAGAATCACTTCTTTGCGGACTGTTATTTTCTTTTGAATGTTGCAAACTCAACATCACCATTCCGTCAGTGCACTTTACAATTAAAAAGCGTATGCAGTTAATTATATTTTCAACAACCTTAGCCTCTTTCATAATAAAACAGCAAGAATTGCTATGGCTCGACTTTGGGACCGTAGAAGTTATGTGACCTATACCTGATAACACAGATAGACTTTTCAAGGTCAAGTCTCCGCGAATTCGTACGCTTCGGCTTTGGGCGGGCGCCAATACCATAGCCAAACTGGATGAGAGCGGCCATCATGAATCTTGTACTGAGCATAGCTGGGACCAACGTTTTGGAGTCAGAAATATATACAAAATGCTTTGCCGATACACTGCTTTAGGTGCTGCAGGAGCAAGTTTGAGCTTGAGCATACATGATTGTTGATCCCCACCATTCATTTAAGTTGCTTTTTAGAAATCCTCCGGAAGTGGCAATATCCCTTTAAAGGAAATAGTTCACCTTCGGAAAATTTATCAGAACATGATTTTATTATATTTTTTAATACAGTTTCTTTTTTTTTCTTCAAAAAAGGTCCTACATCGCGCCAATTCAGGACAGAAGGTCGTAAATTATTAAGTTTATGGTGTGCGTTATTGGTCTGCGCATGCTCCGTGCAGTGCTGGCACTTCAGATGGTACGGTGTATCATATATGCGCCGCATTTCTTCGCCAAAAAGTCAAATATCTTCGGCTGGAGAGTCTTTTCAGACAAGAACAGTTGCAGATAGGGATTTCTCAACACGGGCTACAAAACTGCTATTGCAGTTAAAAACCCCATGTTGAAGGTGAACTATTTCCTTTAAAGGAAATAGTTCACCTTCAACATGGGTTTTGAACTGAAATAGCAGTTTTGTAGCCCGTGTTGAGAAATCCTTATCTGGAACTTTTAATGGCTGAAAAGACTCTCCAGCCGAAGATATTTGAGTTTTTGGCGAAGGAATACGGCGCATATAAGATGTACCGTACCGTCTGAAAGTGCCAGCACAGCCAGGGAGCATGCGCAGACCAATAACGCACACCATAAAATTAATAATTTACGACCTTCTGTCCTGAATTGGCGCGATGTAGGACCATTTTTGAAAAAAAGAAACTATTACAAAATATAATAAAATCGTGTTCTGAAAAATTTCCCGAAGGTGAACTATTTCCTTTAAGGGAATGTTTCACCTTTCTGAAAGTTGTCAAATACATGCTGGTTGTAGTCGAAAATATGAAGTACTGAAAACGATGGTGATATTTTTCTCTCTCAAAAAGTCACTTAACTTTATACAAATTAAGTTTTTATATTTGGGTAACGACGTCATTATTAAGCCGTAGACCGCGCTACAAAGTGGGATTGGCGGAAAAAGTCGCTGTCAGCCAATCAACGGAGGCACTAGCCTAGACCCCATTTTGCAAACTATAAATTGAATTGCTTAAAAACGGCTAAGTTTTGGGGAAAATGACCTTAGTATTTTCGACATTTCAATAACGGCCAAAGATAATGGCTCTCTCAGTTCAAAACCAATACAAAGGTGAAACATTCCCTTTAACACGCGCCCTGGAGGGCCTCTGATAATTACACGCCCTGGAGGGGGGGGGGGGCGGATTTCGCCCCCCCCCCTATGATCTCGAAAACCACGCAACGTAGCGACAAGCGGGACACGACGTTAGATAGCTCGAGACAAGCTCTTTCGAAAGTATTTCTTTAATTTTTTTAAGGTCAATATTGAGGTCACCAGAGGTCATGAAGGGTCAGATTTTCAAGTTTTCAAGACTTCGGTTCGAACACTCCCAAATATCTCGGGAACTATGATAGTTAGCAGCAAACGGAAAAAAGCAATCGAAAGTCATTGAAAAATGCTGTCGACATAGGTGTCCTCAGATTTGAGCTCAGGTCAATAGTTTAGGCTCCAGAGGTCATCGAATGTCAAAAAGGTGATTTTGTTTTCAAAACTGTTTTCCCCAAATAACCTTTTACCTAATAAAGATAAAGCAATAATGTTTACGTCATCGCGTGTGTCTTGTCAAGGCGCTTCGAATCATATTCATGGTGACCGGGTTAGGTCAACTGAGAAATCTGACCTCAGGTCAAGGTCAAGTGGTGACCCAAGTTGGTCATGTTGCATATTGGGAGACGTGTCTCGACGAGACAAACATATTGGTACCGTTTTCTCTTCTCTATCTTCATTATGTCGATAGTTATTGATAAAACCGTGTTGGCGGTCACAAAATTGACCTGACCTTAGGTCACCGATATTAGAAATCCGAGATAACCAAATTGTTGGTATCTATGACCTTATGAAGTCCTGCAAGATTGAAACCGATCGGCGTAAAACTGTGGCTGTGGTACTACTGCAAACGTTTTGGAGTTGAGGTCATCACGTGACCTGGTCTGGTGACCTGACCTGAAATGACCTGAGGCCAAGAATTTTACATAATGCGGGAAGTTCATTTCTAAACAGGTATACAAAAAACGGCGGCGCTGCGCGCCGCCGTTTTTGCGCTATCCTTGAAAAACCGGAGGGGTGGGCGGATTTCGCCCCCTCCAGGACGCGTGTTAAAGGATGGGAAGGCGGTTACCCCGGCTGACATTTTGGCAATATATTGAGGGAACTACTTGTGGTAGCGCAATATGACTACCACTACAACGTTCCAAATTGAATGGAGAATTATTCTAGGTGTTCACATTTTTTTTTCGTGAAAAAATGCGAAAAATATGAACACCTAGAATCATTCTGTATTCAATTTGGAACGTTGTAGTGGTAGTCATATTGCGCTACCGTTAGTAGTTGGCTCAATATATTGTCAAATTTCAGCTGGGGTACCCGCCTCCCCATCCTTAAAGTGAGTGTGCCTACTGTTTTGGAATGTCAAAAATATTATTAATACGGTAAGTAGCTATTGGTTTGATTGTTGTATATGATGAAATTCACATCTGGAGCCCCTTTAGTTGAATTTTCACTTATTTTTTTTTTCTTATTATTTTTTGTTTCGATATCTATAAAACGATCGCCACTATGGAGATGTTATGTAAAATGGCGCACATAAGACAATATAATTACGGTCACATCATGCGAGATAGAAATACAAGTTTTGCACAGCACGTTCTTGCCACTGTGAACTTTATTATATGCAAGTTTCGTAGCTCTAAATTGATATCTTCTTCAAAAAATGGCCATCGGCCATCATCGAAACAGCCATCATTGAAAAACATGATGGCCGTCCAGTTTCTGTTCGGCTGCTGCTATCAGCGTGCACAAGCTGTTTTGTTGAATTGCTATTGGCCTGCGCTAACAATATGCTAGCAGTTGGATCGATAGTTGCAGTGCTTCTAGTAGCGGAAGCCCTCTGGAGTCTACCCGATAACTTTTTGCTCCCAGCAAGTTCCTGGAGTCTTTGGAATATCTCAGCAACTAGGGCGAATCTGGAGAAACGGAGTCATGGGTCAATTCAGAAAATTATGTTCTATAGACCAGTGTCAATAACCCCAAATAAGTGATGTGAGTAGGCGCACTCCCTTTAACACGGGCGGCCGCGCGCCCGGCCGCCTTTTTGGTACAGGCAAGATGGCGGCCGGCATTAGACCAGTCTTCCGGCCAATGCGCGTTCCATATTATAGAGTTCAGTGGTGGCGCCCTATCGGCACATAGTTTACACAGGATACCCGAGCGAGCATTGACCAATGGCCATGGGTAGTGATACAGAGTTGCTATGTTGAACGAGCAGGCACCATAGCGGCGATGTTTACTCAGGGATCCCAGTGGTGCAGCCAAACCGCTGCACAGTGGTTTAACTCGAGGTCAAAACTGGCCAAAATTCACGAAATCTACTATTTGTAAACGCAAATCGCCGTTGGCGTTTGTGGTCACAAACCTCCAGGCATGATATAAAAGGCCATGTAAAAAAATGAGGATGCTTTTCACACGATCAAGTGGCTGCAAAGGAAGCCGACTTTCAGTGCCGGCATTTGGCGGGCAGATGCAAAAATCGTAGGCAACATTCACTGTTTGAATATGGGTGAAAGGAAACAACAAACGGTTATCATTTTGGCATCACATTGTAGTCCAGACATTTCTATTTGAGGCTATGTGTAGTTTTTAACGATTCGTTTGGGTTTTCACTGATTTTTGTTGGAAGCTGTTAGGCATTACAAGTTCCATTTTTGGAGAGTAGGGTTCTGATGACAAAAGGCTTCATACATATGGCTCGCTGGAGCTCGATATGAGACCAGTGCCACAATATTGGCTATCGAATGCTCTACATGTCCTGCAAATTTCAGCTGCGCCTGACTGCGTCCGCACTATTGAGAGCCTGTTCAAGTTCTTGCTGTCGGCTCGGCCCGGCAGCGGACGGTGCGCAGGGGTAAAGGGACATTCCCACCTTAAAGGAAATAGTTCACCTTCGGATTTTTTTTCAGAACACGATTTTATTATATTTTTGAATACAGTTTCTTTTTTTATTTTCAAAAATGGTCCTACATCGCGCCAATTCAGGACAGAAAGTCGTAAATCATTAATGTTATGGTGTGCGTTATTGGTCTGCGCATGCTCCATGGCTGGCACTTTCAGATGGTACGGTATATCATATATGCGCCGAATTCCTTCGCCAAAAAGTCAAATATCTTCAGCTGGAGAGTCTTTTTCAGTCAAGGAAACTTGCAGATAGGGGTTTCCCAACATGGGCTACAAAACAGCTATCTCAGTTTAAAACTAATGTTGAAGGTGAACTATTTCCTTTAAAGGAAATAGTTCACCTTCGGAAAATGTATCAGAACAGGATTTTATTATATTTTTTAATACAGTTTCTTTTTTTCTTTTCAAAAATGGTCCTAAATCGCGTCAATTCAGGACAGAAGGTCGTAAATTATTAAGTCTATGGTGTGCGTTATTGGTCTGCGCATGCTCCAAGCAGTGCTGGCACTTTCAGATGGTACGGTATATCATATATGCGCCGCATTTCTTCGCCAAAAAGTCAAATATCTTCGGCTGGAGAGTCTTTTCAGACAAGAACAGTTGCAGATAGGGATTTCTCAACACGGGCTACAAAACTGCTATTTCAGTTAAAAAACCCATGTTGAAGGTGAACTATTTTTCCTTTAACCCGCGCGGCGCTCTGGGGCGTAAATTTTACCCCCCTCCCGGATTTTCTCAATAACTTGAAAACTATGAAAGATATAACAGTGAAACTTATGGTACCTTATGGTGCATCATTCTACGTCTTCTGCCAAAATTTTGTAGAAATTCGTGAAAATTTTGGGGAGATAATGACGTTTTAGTGACGTCATGTCATGTCATTTTTCGTGAAAAAAACGTTAAATGTTTGAAAAATCGTAGAGCATAGCATGTTATTGCAACTCGCAAATAAAAGGCGTCAAAAGACAGAGAATAACATTGTCTTTAAAATGGCTATCTCGGATTTTCAACATTTTGGGTTTTTGACCCCCAAAAATGCAAAAAACTGATTTTTTGGAAGAATTTCCACAAAAGTTTTTTTAAAAAAGATTTTAAAAAACCGGAAGAAATAATAGAGAACCGAGTATGAACGATGCGGAAACCAAATTTCAAAGCAATATCTTTATTTTTGACTGACAGCTCTCGAAGTATAAGTAACTCATGACGTCATTTTTTGAATTTGCGTTTTTTGGCATATAAACTGACCAGATACAGACAAATACATGCCACCACTGTATTTCTAAGACAAAACTAGTCTAGAAACATGCAATCTTTATTTATATTAATTAATTAAAAAATTGTCCTTATTATGACCTGACCTTGACATGAGGACCATTATATGGGGTCAGGCTGTACAAATGGTTGCTTCTATCGAATTATACGTGTAAAATAACCCATACAACATGTGTCGCATGGCTTTCGTAGACCTGTGACCTTTTGTGACCTGATCTTGACCTTGACCTTTGCTTACAATTTCACTTTTACTGATGCAGGAGATGCATTATACAGTTGGGAGCACTTTGTGAGATAATAATTGCAATATAAGGCTTTGGATGGAAGGTATAGCCCAAAAACCCAAATACTTAAATTTTGACACTTTACCTGACCGTGACCTGACATGTGACCTTATTTTAAGAATTTCGAGTACACGTTAGATTCTTCTCACTGAGAGCTTTCGAACGCCGTCTTGCGCGTCTCGCTGCGATTATTGGTTCGGAAGATACGAGGGGGGGCGGGTAAAATTTACCCCCCAGCACCGGGCGTTCGGATGGAGACCCCAGCGCCGCGCGGGTTAACATTAGTTTTGAGTTGAGATAGCCATGTTGTTGGATTTGCATTGAAATTAAGTAGGGTAGCAGTTAAAACAACCACATAGGTCTAATCGAAAAGAAATTATAGCTTGGTCTTGACAATTGTAACGAATAAGCCCTACGTGTATTTGAGTGGGGGCTTAAAGCCGATGACGTCACCTCTTTACCAAATGGTGATGGTAGTCGACTTGTTTTAGTTGAACCTTGGAGATATTTGCTATGTTTCAATGGTTTGGTAATTGGTTTGTTTTGTATTCAAAGCGCCAGAATTGTCTCGAAATAATTGTGTCCATACTTTGGCAGCGTATAGGATTTCTGTGTAGCTCTCTAGAGCTCAATATGACGTCATCAACCCAAATATTAAAACTTAACTTTTTATGAAATTGAGCACTGTTTGCGAGAAAAAATGTCATAATTGTGTTCGGCAGCAATTACTTCATATTTTACACTACTAGCGGCGTACATTTGACAACTTTTGGGAAGGTGGGATAGTCCCTTTAAACGCCTCCCTGGTTAGCTTCCGAGCCAATGATTGCAGCGAGACGCGGAAGGCGGCATTCGAAATCTCTCTATGAGACGAATCTAAAGCACCCTAAAACATTTCAATTGTAGGTCACATCTCAGGTCACGGTTAGGTCAAAGGTCAAAATCGAGGTATTTGAGTTTATGGGTCATACTTTCCATCCAAAGCCTTCGATTGCGACCATGATCATCCAAAGTGCTCTCAAAGGTATGATACATAACCCGCATCAGCTAAAGTGAGATTGTTTGCAAAGGTTAAGGTTAGGTCACAGAGGTCACTATGCGCAAAATATCTACGAAAGTCATGCAACACATGTTTTATGAGTTATTTTACACGTATAATTCGATAGTGATAGTCATTATACCACCTGACTTCAACACATGTTTTATGGGTTATTTTACGCGTATAATTCGATAGTGATGGTCATTTTACCACCTGACTTCATTTACGTGAGGTTAGTGTCAAGCTCAGGCAAGGTCAGGTCACATAAGGTCAAAATTCGAAAGTGATAAATCTAAATAATGCAGGCATGTTTCTGGACCAGTACTGCCTCAGAAATACAGCGGTGAAATTTATTTGGTCGTAGCTTGTCATTAAACCCCCAGAAACATAGTTTAAAAAATACGTCATGAGTTACCCATACTTAAGAAGCCATAATTCAGTACAAAATGGCGATATCATTTATATATACATGACAATTTAAAATTATTTTTCACTCAGATTAGTTAGCATTGCCAGACCTTTCATTCCACACCAAAACCTCTACCATCATAGTTTTCACGCTACGAATATTGGCCAATTGTGACCGAGTTAAAACACTGTGCGCTGGCTGGCCAAGCGTGTTGGCCGTACATTCCGTCTGCTATCGGGCCGGCAGCGGCTATACCGGCCGCCGACTTCTGACGCTGCTGCAGCCGTGTCACAGCTGGAGCGGAACGGCAGCGGCTATAACGGCCGCCGACTTCTGACCTACTGCAGCCGTTTCACAGCTGGAGCGGAATGGCCGCGTGGCAGACTGGAATGTGGCGGCTCTTGCAGCCGTGTCACAGCTAGAGCGGAATGGCCGCGTGGCAGACGGGCTGACTGGAATGTGGCGACTCTGCTGCCGTGGCTGCCTGCTCCGCGCGCCACTCACTGCAGACTGCAGACACGGCTCTGTCCAGTGGCATGGGTCACGGCTCTGTCCAGTGGCATGGGTCATGGCTCTGTCCAGTGGCATGGGTCATGGCTCTGTCCAGTGGCATGGGTCATGGCTCTGTCCAGTGGCATGGGTCATGTCTCTGTCCAGTGGCATGGGTCATGGCTCTGTCCAGTGGCATGGGTCATGGCTCTGTCCAGTGGCATGGGTCATGGCTCTGTCCAGTGGCATAGGTCATGGACTGTCCAGTGGCATGGGTCATGGCTCTGTCCAGTGGCATGGGTCATGGCTCTGTCCAGTGGCATGGGTCATGGCTCTGTCCAGTGGCATGGGTCATGGCTCTGTCCAGTGGCATGGGTCATGGCTCTGTCCAGTGGCATGGGTCATGGCTCTGTCCAGTGGCATGAGTCATGGCTCTGTCCAGTGGCATGACTCTGTCCAGTGGCACGGGTCACGGCTCTGTCCAGTGGCATGGGTCATGGCTCTGTCCAGTGGCATAGGTCATGGACTGTCCAGTGGCATGGGTCATGGCTCTGTCCAGTGGCATGGGTCATGGCTCTGTCCAGTGGCATGGGTCATGGCTCTGTCCAGTGGCATGGGTCATGGCTCTGTCCAGTGGCACGGGTCATGGCTCTGTCCAGTGGCATGGGTCATGGCTCTGTCCAGTGGCATGGGTCATGGCTCTGTCCAGTGGCATGGGTCATGTCTCTGTCCAGTGGCATGGGTCATGGCTCTGTCCAGTGGCATGGCTCTGTCCAGTGGCATGGGTGATGCCTCTGTCCAGTGGCATGGGTCATGGCTATGTCCAGTGGCATGGGTCATGGCTCTGTCCAGTGGCATAGGTCATGGACTGTCCAGTGGCATGGGTCATGGCTCTGTCCAGTGGCATGGGTCATGGCTCTGTCCAGTGGCATTGGTCATGGCTCTGTCCAGTGGCATGGGTCATGGCTCTGTCCAGTGGCATGGGTCATGGCTCTGTCCAGTGGCATGGCTCTGTCCAGTGGCACGGGTCATGGCTCTGTCCAGTGGCATGGGTCATGGCTCTGTCCAGTGGCATGGGTCATGGCTCTGTCCAGTGGCATGGCTCTGTCCAGTGGCATGGGTCATGGCTCTGTCCAGTGGCATGGGTCATGGCTCTGTCCAGTGGCATGGGTCATGGCTCTGTCCAGTGGCATGGGTCATGGCTCTGTCCAGTGGCATGGGGCATGGCTCTGTCCAGTGGCATGGGTCATGGCTCTGTCCAGTGGCATGGCTCTGTCCAGTGGCACGGGTCATGGCTCTGTCCAGTGGCATGAGTCATGGCTCTGTCCAGTGGCATGGGTCATGGCTCTGTCCAGTGGCATGGGTCATGGCTCTGTCCAGTGGCATGGCTCTGTCCAGTGGCATGGCTCTGTCCAGTGGCATGGGTCATGGCTCTGTCCAGTGGCATGAGTCATGGCTCTGTCCAGTGGCATGGGTCATGGCTCTGTCCAGTGGCATGGGTCATGGCTCTGTCCAGTGGCATGGCTCTGTCCAGTGGCATGGCTCTGTCCAGTGGCATGGGTCATGGCTCTGTCCAGTGGCATGAGTCATGGCTCTGTCCAGTGGCATGGGTCATGGCTCTGTCCAGTGGCACGGGTCATGTCTCTGTCCAGTGGCATGGGTCATGGCTCTGTCCAGTGGCATGACTCTGTCCAGTGGCACGGGTCATGGCTCTGTCCAGTGGCATGAGTCATGGCTCTGTCCAGTGGCATGGGTCATGGCTCTGTCCAGTGGCATGGGTCATGGCTCTGTCCAGTGGCATGGCTCTGTCCAGTGGCACGGGTCATGGCTCTGTCCAGTGGCATGAGTCATGGCTCTGTCCAGTGGCATGGGTCATGGCTCTGTCCAGTGGCATGGGTCATGGCTCTGTCCAGTGGCATGGCTCTGTCCAGTGGCATGGCTCTGTCCAGTGGCATGGGTCATGGCTCTGTCCAGTGGCATGAGTCATGGCTCTGTCCAGTGGCATGGGTCATGGCTCTGTCCAGTGGCATGGGTCATGGCTCTGTCCAGTGGCATGGCTCTGTCCAGTGGCATGGCTCTGTCCAGTGGCATGGGTCATGGCTCTGTCCAGTGGCATGAGTCATGGCTCTGTCCAGTGGCATGGGTCATGGCTCTGTCCAGTGGCACGGGTCATGTCTCTGTCCAGTGGCATGGGTCATGGCTCTGTCCAGTGGCATGACTCTGTCCAGTGGCACGGGTCATGGCTCTGTCCAGTGGCATGAGTCATGGCTCTGTCCAGTGGCATGGCTCTGCCCAGTGGCACGGGTCATGGCTCTGTCCAGTGGCATGAGTCATGGCTCTGTCCAGTGGCATGAGTCATGGCTCTGTCCAGTGGCATGGGTCATGGCTCTGTCCAGTGGCATGGGTCATGGCTCTGTCCAGTGGCATGGCTCTGTCCAGTGGCATGGCTCTGTCCAGTGGCATGGGCCATGGCTCTGTCCAGTGGCATGGCTCTGTCCAGTGGCATGGGTCATGGCTCTGTCCAGTGGCATGGCTCTGTCCATTGCATCAGGATGATGCATTCTCTCGGTGTATGCCTTTAATTTGAGACAATATGATATTTGCTCCCCATATAGTTGTGTCTACTGCTGTTTGGGCCGGTCCTGTGGCGGGGACTGAGTGACTGAGCAGTGAGCATGTCTGGTCGGCCGGACGGTGGACACGCTGCTGCAGTGTCTGGTAACGTCATCACGGCGTGTGGTGCAGCCTGCAGGCCACTGTGGTAGCAGTTCCGGCAGAGGGCTGACGTGTCGGCCGTCTGGCTGTAGCAGTCACAGCACACGTGTACTGGCGGCTCTGCGCCGGCCGCTGTGGTCTGGGGGCGGAGCGCGGCCTGTTGACCCGCCAGTTACTGGGGTATATTCCATAACGAGACTTACTGGGGGAGGGGGGTATTTCCCCCCCCCCCCTCGGATCTTCGGAACTACTGGACCGATTGTAAAAAATTCCAACGGCATTTGATAGCCCTGGGAAATTATCGAGGGAAACATAATATTGTTGACCTCGGGGTCACCAATGACGTTACAGGTCAGGTGAAGTACAAAATGTTTGACCGTGTCAAAAGGTCTCGATGGATGGAATTGTCGCGCAAAATTGCGATATTAAACGCATAAGCAGTCGATAAATCGGTATGATTCGTGTGTCTGACACTTCTAAGTACCATTCTAAGCTGTTTATGACCTTGGGTCAGGTCAAGGTCATCCAAGGTCACGAGGTCAAAATGCTGATTACGGTCATTAGGCGTTGTAACACATGTTTATATTTTTTCTTCTCGTCTAGAACGCGAAAAATGACCTTAGAACATTGTTTGTTCCATATAAATAGAAGTAAAAAGCAAAAACGAAAATGCATTTTTTATGCATAGTAATGCTGTGAGAGGTGGTCGATTTTTGTCATTTAAAGGTCATAAGTCAGTCATTTTTGAAGATATCGACTTAAAATTTGGTACACATTCACCGAATACGTCTCCATCACGTATATTCCGGTTTTTGGATAATTCTGTTTTATTTTTATTTTGTAAAAACAAAACAAAATGTATTTGGATTTCTCAAAATTTTGAATAAAAAACACAAAAATCCGAGATCGCAGTTTGATATCCCGGTCTATTGTGAGTAATTTGATTTAAGACAATTGAATATATCTCTAACATTGTACCTTTGACAGCGTTTTCCGCAAACCATTATTTTTCAGCACAAACCGAAGAACATGACGTCACTGACATCATTCCCGGTTGACCTATCATAACCCCATCTTTTTGCTGTGGCCAGCATGTGTAGAATTGATGTGAGAGAAGGTACTGCAAGTGTGGTGACGATACTGGCGTTGGTTAAGGAGTTATTGCAAAATAACGGGAGGAGGGGGGGGGGGCAAAAATAGCCCCCCCCCCCCCCAGTAAGTCGCGGGTTAAAGGGACACTGCCTCTTGCGGATGATATCGCAAAAACCGGCTTAAACAAGTCCTAAGGACTTCTTATGATTTTAATCGTCACCAAAGGCTTACCCAAGCAGCGCAAATACAAAAAAAAATCATTTTTCATAAGAATCTAAAAATTGTTTACGATTTCTACGCACCACTACATATATGGATTATGGAAGCGTTTGTTCCAGTTAACTGCATTTGACCAACCGGTTGGTCAGATGCAGTTAACTGGAACAAACGCTTCCATAATATCATAGCGTCAGCTGACGGTTGCAACCGTCAGCTGACGCTATTGCAACAATTGGATGGGGCGGCAATGCACTTTTACATCGTGGTTCCTGTTAACTACATGTAACGAATCTGACGCATCTGGCGCACTTGAGTGGTTGCCACAAAAAACCTCGGTCGGAATACAAATCCTTTCGGAAAAATCCAAATCCCTTCGGAATTAATCTTATCCCTTCGGAATTAATATTTTTATCCAATTATTGGGTTTAAATCGGGCATAATAAGATATGAAATGTTTTCTGACATTACAAATTTCGACAGAATGCTTAAGCCAAAAATATCACTATTTACAATTGTTGCACAACGCACAATTAATTGATTTTGGTGCATAGTGGTGAGCGGACTCGTCAAGGTCATTGGCTGGAAGAAAACCGAACTTTGCACAATGATATTGGGCGACTGGGCGCGAATTTCCAAAAACGGACTTGATAGTGTTAATCAGATGCGATTGCTCTTTAACATATCAAATTTAACATTCAAGAGACAGTGTCCCTTTAAAGCCAACAGTGAGTTACAGAGTCACCTGTTTTGACGGCGTGCTCACGGCGTGCTCACGACGTGCTCACGAGAGTCTGCTTCGGCCGTCCCGAGGAAATACACTGCAGCGTCCAGAAATACACTGCAGCGTGGCAGCGCACACCAGTTATATCGTCACCTACCAGAAATACACTGCAGCGTGGCAGCGCACACCAGTTATATCGTCACCTACCAGAAATACACTGCAGCGTGGCAGCGCACACCAGTTATATCGTCATCTACCAGAAATACACTGCAGCGTGGCAGCGCACACCAGTTATATCGTCACCTACCAGAAATACACTGCAGCGTGGCAGCGCACACCAGTTATATCGTCACCTACCAGAAATACACTGCAGCGTGGCAGCGCACACCAGTTATATCGGCACCTACCAGAAATACACTGCAGCGTGGCAGCGCACACCAGTTATATCGTCACCTACCAGAAATACACTGCAGCGTGGCAGCGCACACCAGTTATACCGTCACCTACCAGAAATACACTGCAGCGTGGCAGCGCACACCAGTTATATCGTCACCTACCAGAAATACACTGCAGCGTGGCAGCGCACACCAGTTATATCGTCACCTACCAGAAATACACTGCAGCGTGGCAGCGCACACCAGTTATATCGTCATCTACCAGAAATACACTGCAGCGTGGCAGCGCACACCAGTTATATCGTCACCTACCAGAAATACACTGCAGCGTGGCAGCGCACACCAGTTATATCGTCACCTACCAGAAATACACTGCAGCGTGGCAGCGCACACCAGTTATACCGTCACCTACCAGAAATGCACTGCAGCGTGGCAGCGCACACCAGTTATACCGTCACCTACCAGAAATACACTGCAGCGTGGCAGCGCACACCAGTTATACCGTCACCTACCAGAAATACACTGCAGCGTGGCAGCGCACACCAGTTATACCGTCACCTACCAGAAATACACTGCAGCGTGGCAGCGCACACCAGTTATATCGTCACCTACCAGAAATACACTGCAGCGTGGCAGCGCACACCAGTTATACCGTCATCTACCAGAAATACACTGCAGCGTGGCAGCGCACACCAGTTATACCGTCACCTACCAGAAATACACTGCAGCGTGGCAGCGCACACCAGTTATATCGTCACCTACCAGAAATACACTGCAGCGTGGCAGCGCACACCAGTTATATCGTCAGCTACCAGAAATACACTGCAGCGTGGCAGCGCACACCAGTTATATCGTCACCTACCAGAAATACACTGCAGCGTGGCAGCGCACACCAGTTATATCGTCACCTACCAGAAATACACTGCAGCGTGGCAGCGCACACCAGTTATACCGTCACCTACCAGAAATACACTGCAGCGTGGCAGCGCACACCAGTTATACCGTCACCTACCAGAAATACACTGCAGCGTGGCAGCGCACACCAGTTATATCGTCACCTACCAGAAATACACTGCAGCGTGGCAGCGCACACCAGTTATATCGTCATCTACCAGAAATACACTGCAGCGTGGCAGCGCACACCAGTTATACCGTCATCTACCAGAAATACACTGCAGCGTGGCAGCGCACACCAGTTATATCGTCACCTACCAGAAATACACTGCAGCGTGGCAGCGCACACCAGTTATACCGTCATCTACCAGAAATACACTGCAGCGTGGCAGCGCACACCAGTTATATCGTCACCTACCAGAAATACACTGCAGCGTGGCAGCGCACACCAGTTATATCGTCACCTACCAGAAATACACTGCAGCGTGGCAGCGCACACCAGTTATATCGTCACCTACCAGAAATGCACTGCAGCGTGGCAGCGCACACCAGTTATATCGTCACCTACCAGAAATACACTGCAGCGTGGCAGCGCACACCAGTTATATCGTCACCTACCAGAAATACACTGCAGCGTGGCAGCGCACACCAGTTATATTGTCACCTACCAGAAATACACTGCAGCGTGGCAGCGCACACCAGTTATATCGTCACCTACCAGAAATACACTGCAGCGTGGCAGCGCACACCAGTTATATCGTCACCTACCAGAAATACACTGCAGCGTGGCAGCGCACACCAGTTATATCGTCACCTACCAGAAATACACTGCAGCGTGGCAGCGCACACCAGTTATATCGTCATCTACCAGAAATACACTGCAGCGTGGCAGCGCACACCAGTTATATCGTCATCTACCAGAAATAAACTGCAGCGTGGCAGCGCACACCAGTTATATCGTCACCTACCAGAAATACACTGCAGCGTGGCAGCGCACACCAGTTATATCGTCACCTACCAGAAATACACTGCAGCGTGGCAGCGCACACCAGTTATATCGTCATCTACCAGAAATACACTGCAGCGTGGCAGCGCACACCAGTTATATCGTCACCTACCAGAAATACACTGCAGCGTGGCAGCGCACACCAGTTATATCGTCACCTACCAGAAATACACTGCAGCGTGGCAGCGCACACCAGTTATATCGTCATCTACCAGAAATACACTGCAGCGTGGCAGCGCACACCAGTTATATCGTCATCTACCAGAAATAAACTGCAGCGTGGCAGCGCACACCAGTTATATCGTCACCTACCAGAAATACACTGCAGCGTGGCAGCGCACACCAGTTATATCGTCACCTACCAGAAATACACTGCAGCGTGGCAGCGCACACCAGTTATATCGTCACCTACCAGAAATACACTGCAGCGTGGCAGCGCACACCAGTTATATCGTCACCTACCAGAAATACACTGCAGCGTGGCAGCGCACACCAGTTATACCGTCACCTACCAGAAATACACTGCAGCGTGGCAGCGCACACCAGTTATATTGTCACCTACCAGAAATACACTGCAGCGTGGCAGCGCACACCAGTTATATCGTCACCTACCAGAAATACACTGCAGCGTGGCAGCGCACACCAGTTATATTGTCACCTACCAGAAATACACTGCAGCGTGGCAGCGCACACCAGTTATATCGTCACCTACCAGAAATACACTGCAGCGTGGCAGCGCACACCAGTTATATCGTCACCTACCAGAAATACACTGCAGTGTGGCAGCGCACACCAGTTATATCGTCACCTACCAGAAATACACTGCAGCGTGGCAGCGCACACCAGTTATATCGTCACCTACCAGAAATACACTGCAGCGTGGCAGCGCACACCAGTTATACCGTCACCTACCAGAAATACACTGCAGCGTGGCAGCGCACACCAGTTATATCGTCACCTACCAGAAATACACTGCAGCGTGGCAGCGCACACCAGTTATATCGTCAGCTACCAGAAATACACTGCAGCGTGGCAGCGCACACCAGTTGTATCGTCACCTACCAGAAATACACTGCAGCGTGGCAGCGCACACCAGTTATACCGTCACCTACCAGAAATACACTGCAGCGTGGCAGCGCACACCAGTTATATCGTCACCTACCAGAAATACACTGCAGCGTGGCAGCGCACACCAGTTATATCGTCACCTACCAGAAATACACTGCAGCGTGGCAGCGCACACCAGTTATATTGCCACCTACCAGAAATACACTGCAGCGTGGCAGCGCACACCAGTTATATCGTCACCTACCAGAAATACACTGCAGCGTGGCAGCGCACACCAGTTATATCGTCACCTACCAGAAATACACTGCAGCGTGGCAGCGCACACCAGTTATATCGTCACCTACCAGAAATACACTGCAGCGTGGCAGCGCACACCAGTTATATCGTCACCTACCAGAAATACACTGCAGCGTGGCAGCGCACACCAGTTATATCGTCACCTACCAGAAATACACCGCAGCGTGGCAGCGCACACTAGTTATATCGTCACCTACCAGAAATACACTGCAGCGTGGCAGCGCACAGCAGTTATACCGTCACCTACCAGAAATACACCGCAGCGTGGCAGCGCACACCAGTTATATCGTCACCTACCAGAAATACACTGCAGCGTGGCAGCGCACACCAGTTATATCGTCACCTACCAGAAATACACTGCAGCGTGGCAGCGCACACCAGTTATATCGTCAGCTACCAGAAATACAATGAACACTAAGGCGAAACGCTCAGATGTTATTTGTTAAACACCAGTTAATGTTTTCCTCGTCGGATGCTTCGTTTCTGCAATATCATTTAACGACCAGACGTCAGGATCACTGGGTGTCATTACTCATTATAAATGTTCCGATATTGGTATACAAACCCAAGTTCATCGTATAGGGGCGGCACCACCAGATTTTACTTGGGGGGGGGGGGGAGGGGCAAAATCGCAGCGGGCCTCCTGCCCAGGGCCAGGGGCCTCCTATCCAGTACATGGGGCCTCCTGTCTAGTACCAGGGGCCTCCTGTCTAGTACCGGGGGCCTCCTGTCTAGTACCGGGGGCCTCCTGTCTAGTACCGGGGGCCTCCTGTCTAGTACCGGGGGGCCTCCTGTCTAGTACCGGGGGCCTCCTGTCTAGTACCGGGGGCCTCCTATCCAGTACATGGGGCCTCCTGTCTAGTACGGAGGGCCTCCTGTCTAGTACCGGGGGTCTCCTGTCTAGTACCGGGGGTCTCCTGTCTAGTACCGGGGGGCCTCCTGTCTAGTACCGGGGGCCTCCTATCCAGTACATGGGGCCTCCTGTCTAGTACGGAGGGCCTCCTGTCTAGTACCGGGGGTCTCCTGTCTAGTACCGGGGGTCTCCTGTCTAGTACCGGGGGTCTCCTGTCTAGTACCGGGGGCCTCCTGTCTAGTACCAGGGGCCTCCTGTCTAGTACCGGGGGCCTCCTGTCTAGTACCGGGGGCCTCCTGTCTAGTACCGGGGGCGTACAGTGGCCTCATGTAGCCTTTCCTCATGCAGGAAATTTGACCAGGGCCATATCATTTCTGTTTCTTTGGCCAGTTGTGGCAGGGGGCACCTGTTTGGGAGTGGGGCCTCCTTGAAAGTGTGGGGGCAAACAGAAACGTTTTCCCCCCGCCCCGGTGACCCCGTCCCTGTCATTGTATGACGAGCAAGTGGGAGGATAATCATCTTTCAGAATGCCTGAGCAATACTTGATGCGCCTTGCCGCACCAACATACCTGCCGTCTGCCGCCTTGCCGCACCAACCAACGTACCTGCTCGGTCTGCTGGCCGTTTATCTGAAGTATTATAGTATCATCTCAGCCGGAAGAGGCTACACCAGTTTCCATGGCGACGATGCCGATGTAACACGTGCACCTGGCCGAATTCATCGGCTATCTGTGGTCCTGCCTGTGTCGATGTGCGTTTGATGCAGCTCGAGTCGAGCGGAGCGGCGATCCGCCGTGTCCTCTGCCCTGGCCACTGTCCACTGTCGGTCAGATCCACAGTGTCGAGTCAGATCCAGATCTGTAAGCAACACTGCCGCCGTGACCCAGCCTGGCCGACCGGTGTCCACTAACGGTACGCTCTGCCCTCTGTCACAGACTTCCTGGCCATGACGGTAGCCACGGAGCAGACCGATGGATTCAAACGCTTCGCCCGCTCGGCCAAACAGAACAACATTGCCGTCAAGGTAGGTTGGAACGGGTCGCCATTGTCATCTAACATCCCCTTTCCCCACTGTTACACCCACTCAGCTTCCAAGCCAGGCCAGACCAATTAAACTCCACAACCAATGGAACCACACCCATCTGCAATCAAACGTATAACATATTTCCTTCCCCCCAACCAAGAAATACTGGAATTTCACGTGTTGCGGCAGGCTGGTCAGTTCACTGAAGATCAGATTGCCACCCCGTACGGAACGTTGGGCTCAGGCGGAGGGCAGGGTAGGGTATCGGCCATGCGGCGCTGTGCTGAGACGGTCCAGCTCCAATGCCAGGGGCTCAGGTGTGCGGGCAATGCTTTGATCTGCTGGCCACCCAGTGCAGCCAAAGTTGGTCCGTCTTTCTGTATAGGATTATCAGGAGACAGCAGGCCCCCAGTTTGGTTACATGACTGATCGAAGGCGCGCGCTGCACCTGACTGCACCTGACTGAAACGAAGGTAGCCGAGAGGGGATACAACACAAACAAAACAGGCCTTTGTTTTAGCTGTTTGGCCAGTGTATCGTTCGAGAACACTCTGTAGGCCAGAACCTTCAAGGTGAAAATTGTTCAGGAAAATTGTTGGTAATTATGATTTATCCGCTCTGTAAATAATTGGCACTCCTCTTAATAGTTATGAAGTGTGAGCTCTAAGAAGGATGAAGTGCTTTAAAGGGAGTGTGCCTACTCGCATCGCTTATTTGGGGTTATTGACACTGGTCTATAGAACATAATTTTCTGAATGACTTCGTTTCTCCAGATTCGCCCTAGTTGCTGAGATATTCCAAAGACTCCAGGAACTTGCTGGGAGCAAAAAGTTATCGGGTAGACTCCAGAGGGCTTCCGCTACTAGAAGCACTGCAACTATCGATTACACTGCTAGCATATCGTTAGCGCCGGCCAATAGCAATTCAACAAAACAGCTCGTGCACGCTGACAACAGCAGCCGAACAGAAACTGGACGGCCATCATGTTTTTCGATGATGGCCGTTTCGATGATGGCCGATGGCCATTATTTGAAGAAGTTATAAATTTAGAGCTACGAAACTTGCACATAATAAAGTTCACAGTGTCAAGAACGTGCTGTGCAAAACTTGTCTTTCTATCTTGCATGATGTGACCGTAATTGTATTGTCTTATGTGCGCCGTTTTACATAACATCACCATAGTGACGATCGTTTTTATAGATATCGAAACAAAAAATAAGCAAAAAACAATATAAGTGACAATTCGACTAAAGGGGCTCCAGATGTGAATTTCATCATATACAACAATCAAACCAATAGCTACTTACCGTATGACAAATATTTTTGACATTCCAAACTGTAGGCACACTCCCTTTAATTTCTTGTGTTTTGAAGTTCTCTCCGGAATTTGCTCGTGTTCGGTGTTCAGATCGCTGGCAGAGCCTGCTCGCGGTTCTGGCTCAGTGCTGCTCTCGGGTACGGCTGACCAGCGCGGTATCAGTGGTGTTTATGGTGGGGCTGAGCGTGCCCGGGAGTTGTTTATGTAGTGACCGGCCAGGGCGCAGGCGGCTAGCTGCTGATATCCGGCTGTGACAGAACGCGTCCGATTTCTCATCGGGTCTCACCACACACCGGGTCTCACCTGGTCTCACCACACACCGGGTCCCACTGGGTATCACCACTCACCGGGTCTCACCACTCACTGGCTGTCACTGGGTCTCACCGCTCATCGGGTCTCACCACACACCGGGTCTCACCTGGTCTCACCACACACCGGGTCCCACCACTCACTGGCTGTCACTGGGTCTCACCGCTCACCGGGTCCCACTGCTCACCGAGTCTCACTGCTCACCGGGTCTCACCACTCACCGGGTCTCACCACACACCGGGTCTCACCACACACCGGGTCTCACCACACACCGGGTCTCACCACACACCGGGTCCCACCTGGTCTCACCACACACCGGGTCTCACCACTCACTGGCTGTCACCGGGTCTCACCGCTCACCGGGTCTCACTGCTCACCGGGTCTCACCTGGTCTCACCACACACCGGGTCCCACCACTCACTGGCTGTCACCGGGTCCCACCACTCACTGGCTGTCACCGGGTCTCACCACACACCGGGTCTCACCTGGTCTCACCACACACCGGGTCCCACCTGGTCTCACCACACACCGGGTCCCACCACTCACTGGCTGTCACCGGGTCTCACCGCTCACCGGGTCTCACTGCTCACCGGGTCTCACCTGGTCTCACCACACACCGGGTCCCACCACTCACTGGCTGTCACCGGGTCCCACCACTCACTGGCTGTCACCGGGTCTCACCACACACCGGGTCTCACCTGGTCTCACCACACACCGGGTCCCACCACTCACTGGCTGTCACCGGGTCTCACCACTCACCGGGTCTCACCACACACCGGGTCCCACCACTCGCTGGCTGTCACCGGGTCTCACCACACACCGGGTCTCATTGCTCACCGGGTCCTACCGCTCACCGGGTCTCACTGGGTATCACCACACACCGGGTCCCACCACTCGCTGGCTGTCACCGGGTCTCACCACACACCGGGTCTCATTGCTCACCGGGTCCTACCGCTCACCGGGTCTCACTGGGTATCACCACACACCGGGTCCCACCACTCGCTGGCTGTCACCGGGTCTCACCACACACCGGGTCTCATTGCTCACCGGGTCCTACCGCTCACCGGGTCTCACTGGGTATCACCACACACCGGGTCCCACCACTCGCTGGCTGTCACCGGGTCTCACCACACACCGGGTCTCATTGCTCACCGGGTCCTACCGCTCACCGGGTCTCACTGGGTATCACCACACACCGGGTCCCACCACTCGCTGGCTGTCACCGGGTCTCACCACACACCGGGTCTCATCAGGTCTCACCGCTCACCGGGTCTCACCACACACCGGGTCCCACCACTCACTGGCTGTCACTGGGTCTCACCGCTCACCGGGTCTCATCAGGTCTCACCGCTCACCGGGTCTCACCACACACCGGGTCCCACCACTCACTGGCTGTCACTGGGTCTCACCACACACCGGGTCTCACCTGGTCTCACCACACACCGGGTCCCACCACTCGCTGGCTGTCACCGGGTCTCACCACACACCGGGTCTCATCAGGTCTCACCGCTCACCGGGTCTCACCACACACCGGGTCCCACCACTCACTGGCTGTCACTGGGTCTCACCGCTCACCGGGTCTCACTGCTCACCGAGTCTCACTGCTCACCGGGTCTCACCACTCACTGGTTCTCACTGGGTATCACCACTCACCGGGTCTCACCACACACCGGGTCTCACCACACACCGGGTCCCACCACTCGCTGGCTGTCACCGGGTCTCACCACACACCGGGTCTCATCAGGTCTCACCGCTCACCGGGTCTCACCACTCACCTGGTCTCACCACACACCGGGTCTCACCTGGTCTCACCACACACCGGGTCCCACCACTCGCTGGCTGTCACCGGGTCTCACCACACACCGGGTCTCATTGCTCACCGGGTCCTACCGCTCACCGGGTCTCACCACACACCTGGTCTCACCACACACCGGGTCTCACCACACACCGGGTCTCACCACTCACCTGGTCTCACCACACACCGGGTCTCACCACACACCGGGTCTCACTGCTCACCTGGTCTCACTACACACCTGGTCTCACCACACACCGAGTCTCACCACACACCGGGTCTCATCAGGTCTCACCGCTCACCGGGTCTCACCGGGTCTCACCGGGTCTCACTACACACGGGGTCTCACCACACACCGGGTCTCACCACACACCTGGTCTCACCACACACCGAGTCTCATCAGGTCTCACTACACACCGGGTCTCACCACACACCGGGTCTCACCACACACCGGGTCTCATCAGGTCTCACCGCTCACCGGGTCTCACCGGGTCTCACCGGGTCTCACCACTCACCGGGTCTCACCACACACCGGGTCTCACCACACACCGGGTCTCACTGCTCACCTGGTCTCACCACACACCGGGTCTCACCACACACCGGGTCTCACCACACACCGGGTCTCACTGCTCACCTGGTCTCACTACACACCTGGTCTCACCACACACCGAGTCTCACCACACAACGGGTCTCATCAGGTCTCACCGCTCACCGGGTCTCACCGGATCTCACCGGGTCTCACTACACACGGGGTCTCACCACACACCGGGTCTCACCACACACCTGGTCTCACCACACACCGAGTCTCATCAGGTCTCACTACACACCGGGTCTCACCACACACCGGGTCTCACCACACACCGGGTCTCATCAGGTCTCACCGCTCACCGGGTCTCACCGGGTCTCACCGGGTCTCACCACTCACCGGGTCTCACCACACACCAGGTCTCACCACACACCGGGTCTCACTGCTCACCTGGTCTCACTACACACCGGGTCTCACCACACACCGGGTCTCACCACTCACCGGGTCTCACCACACACCGGGTCTCACCACACACCGGGTCTCACCACACACCGGGTCTCACCACTCACCGGGTCTCACCACACACCGGGTCTCACCACACACCGGGTCTCACCACACACCGGGTCTCACTGCTCACCTGGTCTCACTACACACCGGGTCTCACCACACACCGGGTCTCACCACTCACCGGGTCTCACCACACACCGGGTCTCACCACACACCGGGTCTCACCACACACCGGGTCTCACCACACACCGGGTCTCACCACACACCGGGTCTCACCACTCACCGGGTCTCACCACACACCGGGTCTCACCACACACCGGGTCTCATCACACACCGGGTCTCACTGCTCACCTGGTCTCACTGCTCACCTGGTCTCACTACACACCGGGTCTCACCACACACCGGGTCTCACTGCTCACCTGGTCTCACTACACACCGGGTCTCACCACACACCGGGTCTCACCACTCACCGGGTCTCACCACACACCGGGTCTCACCACTCACCGGGTCTCACCACTCACCGGGTCTCACCACACACCGGGTCTCACTGCTCACCTGGTCTCACCACTCACCGGGTCTCACCACACACTGGGTCTCATCAGGTCTCACCGCTCACCGGGTCTCACCACACACCGGGTCTCACCACTCACCGGGTCTCACCACACACCGGGTCTCACCGCTCACCGGGTCTCACGATTCAGCGCTATCGGACTTAAAGGGAATGTTTCACCTTTGTATTAGTTTTGAACTGAGATAGCCATTATCTTTGGCCGTTATTGAAATGTCTAAATTATTAGGAACATTTTCCCCAAAACTTATCCGTTTTTAAGCAACTGAATTTCGCATTTTCAAAATGGTGTATTTGGTAATACCGCCGCTGATTGGCTGACAGCCACTTGTCAGCCAATCCCACTTTGTCAGCCAATCAGCGGCGGTCTATAGCCCAATAATGACGTCATCATCCCAAACACTTAATTTGTATAAAGTGAAGTGACTTTTCGAAAGAAAAATATCGCCATCGTTTTCAGCAGCACTTACTTCAATATTTTCGACTACAACCAGCGTATATTTGTGTACTATATGTGTGTACTGTTTTGTAATGTCAAAAATATTTTTCATACGGTAAGTAGCTATGGTTTGATTGTTGTATATGATGAGATTCACATCTGGAGCCCCTTTAGTTGAATTTTCACTTATATTGTTTTTTTGCTTATTTTTTGTTTCGATATCTATAAAACGATCGTCACTATGGTGCTGTTATGTAAAACGGCGCACATAAGACAATACAATTACGGTCACATCATGCAAGATAGAAAGACAAGTTTTGCACAGCACGTTTTTGCCACTGTGAACTTTATTATGTGCAAGTTTCGTAGCTCTAAATTGATATATTCTTCAAAAAATGGCCATCGGCCATCATCGAAAAACATGATGACAGTCCAGTTTCTGTTCGGCTGCTGTTGTCAGCGTGCACGAGCTGTTTTGTTGAATTGCCATTGGCCGGCGCTAACAATATGCTAGCAGTTTAATCGATAGTTGCAGTGCTTCTAGTAGCGGAAGCCCTCTGGAGTCTACCCGATAACTTTTTGCTCCCAGCAAGTTCCTGGAGTCTTTTGAATATCTCAGCAACTAGGGCGAATCTGGAGAAACGAAGTCATGGGTCAATTCAGAAAATTATGTTCTATAAACCAGTGTCAATAACCCCAAATAAGCGATGTGAGTAGGCACACTCCCTTTAAAGGACAGTTCACCTTTAACACCTTTAAAATTTCACCTTTCACTTTTAACATGGGGTTTTGAGTTGAGATAGCCAAGTTGTAATCCATGCTCGAAAATGGACTTGAGAAGCTTTCACATCTTCATAGAAACCCCTTAATTAATTAAAATTAAGTCCTAGAAGTCTGAACGAGTATCCTTCGTTGTATCCCATCGCTGATTGGCTGATTTGACGTATGATTATGACGTATGGCTTGGGGAATAAGTATTATAAACGTTGAAATATATAGCGCTGGACAAGAACATGCTGTTTCAATACCTTATTCCCTTCATTGCACGAATGAACTTTGAGAGATTTATTGCTAAAATCGTCTATAAACACTTTTCTCAGCAATATTCTTAGTGAAATTATACGTCACGCACGTGCAGATGTCCTGAGTTCACATTAATTCACTCCATTCGGAGGAAAACATCTGAATTGGAACCAAATAACTGACATTATAATTTGCTTTTTCCGCGTTCATATACATTTGTATGGCTTACTAGCAAGGGCGTTTCCAGCCGGCCGTTTTTTTTTGGAGGGGGGGGGGGGGGCAAACCGTTTTTAGCGGACCTTACTTACCCCCAATTTCGAATTTCTTCCCGGATTTTCCTGGACACTTTATTTTGCAACTACACGATTTCTAATTATTTCTTTACTTGGATATTTTGTTTTTGTTTTTAGTTTTACGACCTTTTGGGATATCGAAAGAGGAAAGATGTCAGCTTGCAGTTTTTATTGTTCCGACATTGCCTTACACTGAGCAAAACTATGTCAATTGTCAGCTGTACCCAGGGACGTCGTCGATCATTTTTGAGTGGGGGTCGGCTGAAATGACGAAAAAATACAAATTTTGTATGCGTATATTTAAGCCTTTGCAGCATTTTTAATGTGGACTTTCATGTTATAGTAGGTACTTGTTATTTAGCGCCGCGAAGCGGCGCGACATTTTTACGGGTTTGCCTGTTAAAACCTAGAAACATAGGCGGTGGGCCTTGTAGAGAATAAGAAGCTAAACATGCTATTCATTCAATTCACCGTTACAACGAACCGAAGACGATGGCGATGGCTTCGTTATGACGATGGCCACCGATGTGACGCCGCGAAGCGGCGTGAAAATGTTAATTTTAGGTCGTGAATCGCTGTTTTGGACGTGGTAAATCCGAGGTCATTCACTTGATCTGGAAGGTCACCCGTTGACCTGAATCCTAAAAATCGCATACTGTTAGATTCCTCTCATGACAGGCAACATGCTGGTTCTTACCGTATTGCTCTAAGTTGCTTGGTTTGTAAGTTAACAGGGGGGGGGGGCTGTCATCCCCCCTCCCCGTAGGGCGAAGGTGAAAAAAGCTCCCGTAGGGCGAGGGTTAACACTTCGACACATTTAATTAAATAAGAATAGCATCTGTTCGTATTCGAACAGCGTCAATGGACATCGGCAGGGGCATTCAATATCGACGTGGCCATTAAGTTGCGTTACATTGAATTTTGTTTTGCCAATTTTCAATTAGTTTAGACAATGCAAAGTTGATTTAGTTGGTGGAAAGTAGATTATATTATTTTTCTCAAACAGATGCATGGGAATTAACCTGAAGGTAAAAATGAATTACTTGATGCCTCGGGTCATCATGTAAAGACATTATGTTGGTCAGTGGCGTCACCTTGGCAGCAAATTCCTGCCTGTCATTGCCTGTTCCCGGCACACAAAATGACCTCAAGTCAGGTCAACATTTCTACGCTATCAATATGCCGTGACGTCACTGTGCTGTTTGTGCAGAGGACCGCGAGCGAATCATACAGGCCTACCGGGATGGAAGCGACTACGTTGCCGTAGCCCGACACCTGAGTGTTTGGAGGATGACGGCGTGATCAATTTAACATGATTCTCTGACCTGATACCTCGTTCTGTATGCTTTCTTTTTTACTTGGAAGAAAATACAAATACAATCCGATGCGCATCGGTGCAGTTTTTCGGAGTTGATTTAAGCGTCATTTCAGTGAACGAATGGACTGCACAACTCTGGTCACCTTTTCCGCAACGTAGATCAAATAAGTATCTCGCAAAGTCTGGTGCAAAACCGATTAAACTAAACGGTACATATTGCGAACTTACACGGAATGGACACACTATAATTACAACTTTCTAAATGCAATTTTTCCGTCAACGAAACTGAATGACGCTTGCCTAAGTCAACTAAAACTTGCCTATATCTGATGAACGCTGTCAGCTCCATTGGATTTTGTCAGAATCCAGTGACCAGTGTTGACACGGTGGACTTTGTATATGCCCAATGCCCTTTGCCGCGGGAGTGTGTTACGCCGATGTGAGATGCACTATGTCAAACAGTATGTTAGCTGACGGCATAAATTATATCTGCCGAGTTGAGCTGAACAGACGCCGATTCGTAATAAGAAAAGGTGTAGTAACATGATAATTCATTTCTAGCTTCTCTCAATCATTTGTAAGATTTTTGTAAAGGTGGACTGTTTCCTTTAAGTCAGCGTTCCTTCTTCTCATTACTGAACGTTCACGGTTTGTTGAGAACGTTCACGGTGAGTTTTGCATCTTTGATCGGACAGTGAAGAAGCTGATCAGCTGTGATCACTGTCGGGGTGCGACTGGCGCACTTGTACGGCTCTTAGTCGGAGAGCGCTCCGGCTAGCCCTCTTCTTTCCTCTCCGATCTGTAATGGCCGTATGTGACTATCGACTGCCCCCCCCCCCCCCGTAATCTGGTCGGCAGCCTTTCGTGACCTCCTCAATGTATCGCCGAACTGTCGCTGTATCGAACTGCCGTCCTTCCACTGCCCGGACAGTGGAGGCAGGGGTGTAGGATCCTATTCAGTGATTTTTTTTTTTTTGGGGGGGGGGGGGGGGGGTTCCTATTCAGTTTCAGCCCCCCCCCCCAACTAGGGCTTCATCCCCCCCCCAACTTGGACGATGACGTGGGTCAAATCCGGGGAGAAATATGTATTTTGTGGATTTTGATGGTACTTGAAGCGATTTTTCTCATCTCACTCAGCCCCCCCCCCCCCCAGTTTTTCTGGAGAAGCTACGCCCCTGGATGGAGGTCTGTGTTTCCTACAGTGACTGACACTGTCACATGTTCACCGTGACAGGTGATCTGTTTGGATCTGACTCCTCTGCCTTTCCTGCGTTGTCAGGTGACTCATCTGACACCTCTGCCCTTCCTGTGGTGTTAGGTGACTCATCTGACACATCTGCCCTTCCTGTGGTGTCAGGTGACTCATCTGACACCTCTGCCCTTCCTGTGGTGACAGGTGACTCATCTGACACCTCTGCCCTTCCTGTGGTGCCAGGTGACTCATCTGACACCTCTGCCCTTCCTGTGGTGTCATGTGACTCATCTGACTCCTCTGCCCTTCCTGTGTCAGGTGACTCATCTGACACCTCTGCCCTTCCTGTGGTGACAGGTGACTCATCTGACACCTCTGCCCTTCCTGTGGTGCCAGGTGACTCATCTGACACCTCTGCCCTTCCTGTGGTGTCATGTGACTCATCTGACTCCTCTGCCCTTCCTGTGGTGTTAGGTGACTCATCTGACACCTCTGCCCTTCCTGTGGTGTCAGGTGACTCATCTGACTCCTCTGCCCCTCATGTGGCGTCATGTGACTCATCTGACTCCTCTGCCCTTCCTGTGGTGGCAGGTGACTCATCTGACTCCTCTGCCCTTCCTGTGGTGTCAGGTGACTCATCTGACTCCTCTGTCCTTCCTGTGGTGTCAGGTGACTCATCTGACTCCTCTGCCCTTCCTGTGGTGTCAGGTGACTCATCTGACTCCTCTGCCCTTCCTGTGGTGTCAGGTGACTCATCTGACTCCTCTGCCCTTCCTGTGGTGTCAGGTGACTCATCTGACTCCTCTGTCCTTCCTGTGGTGTCAGGTGACTCATCTGACACCTCTGTCCTTCCTGTGGTGTCAGGTGACTCATCTGACTCCTCTGCCCTTCCTGTGGTGTTAGGTGACTCATCTGACACCTCTGCCCTTCCTGTGGTGTCAGGTGACTCATCTGATTCCTCTGCCCTTCCTGTGGTGTCAAGTGACTCATCTGACACCTCTGCTCCCCTCTGCTGCGCTGTCAGGTGACACATCTGACACCTCTGACACCTCTGCTGCGCTGTCAGGTGCTGGGTATGGGCGAAGAGTGGCGCGGAGGAGATGTGAAGAGATTCGCTGGCGGCGGCCACAAGGTCAACATCCTCAAGGCCGAGCTGGAAAAACACAAGGACAACAAGAACCAGATCATCATGTTCACCGACGCCTACGACGTCGTCATCAACGCGCCGGCCGACCAGATCATCCAGCAGTTCCTGAAGATGAAGGCGCGCGTGGTGTTCTCGACGGAGGGCTTCTGCTGGCCAGACACCAGCCTGGCGTCTCAGTACCCCGTGCCGGAGAAAGGCAAACCCTACCTCAACTCCGGAGGTATGCCGCCGCCGCAGCGCCAGGCTGGCTTCACAAAGGCATGGTGTCTTGGTGTGTCTTGTTGCGTGTTGCGACAATTCGAAATGATGGGAATGTGTTTTGTTACTGCGTGATTGTACGATGGTGAACAGGTTTGGGAATAGCGCTAAGCTAGCGCATATGCATGTAACGCTAGTTTGTTTTATATATATTTGTGTAGTTTTCGTACAATGGGGTTGCTCTGGCAAACAACATCCTTATTAGCGGGGTATGCAATTTTAAACTAAGCCTGTCGTGCACAATTACATTTCCGTTTCAAAGCAAAACGACTCAACAATATCGTGATAAGGTAGCAGGTGACTGTTCCGCCGCATTTTATCCATCTGACATGGCTTTGCAACTATTCCCCCGGTATTCTGATGCCCCCACAAACCTCAGTCTAACCTCCAGCTAACGCTCCCCACAAACCTCAGTCTAACCTCCAGCTAACCCTCCCCACAAACCTCAGTCTAACCTCCAGCTAACCCTCCCCACAAACCTCAGTCTAATCTCCAGCTAACGTTCCCCACAAACCTCAGTCTAACCTCCAGCTAACGCTCCCCACAAACCTCAGTCTAACCTCCAGCTAACCCTCCCCACAAACCTCAGTCTAACCTCCAGCTAACGCTCCCCACAAACCTCAGTCTAACCTCCAGCCAACGCCCCCCCCCCCCCCCACAAACCTCAGTCTAACCTCCAGCTAACGCTCCCCACAAACCTCAGTCTAACCTCCAGCTAACGCTCCCCACAAACCTCAGTCTAACCTCCAACTAACGTTCCCCACAAACCTCAGTCTAACCTCCAACTAACGCTCCCCACAAACCTCAGTCTAACCTCCAGCTAACACTCCCCACAAACCTCAGTCTAACCTCCAGCTAACGCTCCCCACACACCTCAGTCTAACCTCCAGCTAACGCTCCCCACAAACCTCAGTCTAACCTCCAGCTAACGCTGCCCACAAACCTCAGTCTAACCTCCAGCTAACGCCCCCCACAAACCTCAGTCTAACCTCCAGCTAACGCTCCCCACAAATCTCAGTCTAACCTCCAGCTAACGCTGCCCACAAACCTCAGTCTAACCTCCAGCTAACGCCCGTCCTGATCGCAGCGTTTATCGGCTACGCGCCGGAGCTGTACGCCATTGTGGCCCAGACGCCCATCGAAGACGCCGGGGACGACCAGCTGTACTACACCAACATCTTCCTGAACAAGGTGCTGCGGAACAAGTTCAACATCAAGCTCGACTACACGGCTATCATCTTCCAGAACCTGAACGGCGCCACCGGTGAGGCTCCGTCTGTCTCTGTCTCTGTATCTGCCTCTATTGCTGTCTATCTCTGTCTCTGTCTCTGTCTCTGTCTCTGTCTCTGTCTCTGCCTCTGTTGCTGTCTATCTCTGTCTCGGTCTCTGTTTTGTGTTTGTTTTTGTTTGTCTGTTCGATTTTTCATGTGTTCTTTGAAACCTTGCATCATGATTCGTTTTCAGTATTCCCCGCCATATTGTATCTCGCATCCTGTTAATTATATATCATTGCTGAATTATCGGTCAACTATTGGAAAATTAGATATACCTTTTCCTCATCTCTTGTCTATCTAAAGAGCTTGGCGTCTACCTAGCGGTCATCTTACACAAATAATGCGAATAATCTCTGGAATCTGTACTGCTATCTCCCCGTGCGCCGTGCCTGTACCGTTCCTGCAAATCTGACGTTTGCCGGTGTGTGCCGCCCGCCAGCCGACGTGGAGCTCCGCTTCAAGGGCTCGGAGGCGTACCTACAGAACACGGCGTACAACACGGTGCCGCTGGTCATCCACGGCAACGGCGCCTCCAAGTTGGTGTTGAACACGCTCGGCAGCTACCTGGCCGGCTCCTTTAACCCGGACAGTGGCTGTGTCGCCTGCTGGGAGGATCAGATCGAACTCGGCGATAAGGTATGTTGGGGCGCCTCAACAGCAGCCTGTGCGTATGGGGCAATATGCTCGGCGTTGAGAAGTAGAATGGGGTTTGTTCAAGGACATTGTGTTAGAGTGGGTACGTTTATTTGACATCTCTCTGTTGATCTGTATAATTTTCGGACCAAATATCAGATGCAAAATGAACGGAAATTCTATATTTGGTCGGGTAACCGCTCTCAACACCGGATGATATTGTCGGCGCAGACACGACTACAGATGGCAGGTGGCGCTGGGACAATCTGATATAGATGGCGCTAATGGTGATTGATCAATGCTCTCGAGTCTGGTTGACGTGCTTTATTGTGATATTAACACAAAGTCGCTGCCACCGTGACACCTCAAATGTGCTGTACGTCCATAGATACCAGGATATAACCACCGTCGACTAATATTCCCTATCAGGACCAATACCAGGTGGTATTCTTGTCCAACACTATTATATGCGTCACTGCCCTCTCCGATACTAATGTGTTCGTCGCTCCACAGATGGACAAGTACCCGGAGGTATTCATGGCCATCTTCCTCGAACTAGCCACACCCTTCACAGAGGAGTTCTTCACCAAGCTGCTGGCCCTGCACTACCCCAAGGACAAGCTGCACGTGTACATCCACAACGCAGTGGAGTACCACGCCAAGGAGGCGGCCGCCTTCGCAGAGAAGCACGGCGCGGAGTACGCCTCCCTGACAGTCGTGAAACACGGCGACAACCTGAAGGAGTGGCACGCCAGGAACCGTGGCATGTGAGTGTGTGGGAGGGCAGCGGCCGCCGAGGGCAGGGTGGCTTGGACAGCGGTTAACGGGGCCCGGCGAGCTTTATCAGGTTTACCGGCGAGGGATGTGGGGTGGGTTTGTTGTGGTAGTGAGATTCTGTAGTTGGTAGTTGCTACCTTGAGAGCTTTTATCTAAATCAGAAACCGGGTTGTCCCGCTATTCATATGGACATACAGGGGTACAAAGATTTAGTTTTCTAATCATATTTATTATTTACAATTAAACGTGGGAATCCAGGGGTAGGGCGTTCCATGACACCTTTTAAGTCGCCCTTGTCTCAATACCATGCTATATTTTGCTCCCGGCTGCGCGCTGGTTTCATCATAAGATGGCGGTAGCCTCCCCCGTCAGAACCAGCTGCACCACCGCGCCCTCTCGTGGCTCTGGCGTGACCAGTGGGCGCCTCTAAGCTCCTCTGGTGCGCCTCTGGTGCCTGATAGACAAACTAAACGTTCACTGAATCAATCCAAGATGGCAGGAACAGCTGTGGCTAAGCGTCGTCACACGGGTGTTGTTGAAGGACGGCACCCGAGTCCCGAACACTTACGTTCTGCTGCACTTTGCGTTTGCATGCGGTAGGTATACTTTCGCCTTTGCGTAGTCTAAATGCAAATAATTGTATCGAAATAATGACATGTAGTTCTTATTTCCTAAACTTGATAGGCAAATGCAAATGAGGAATCCCTTGCCTGTTTTTGTTGTTGTTGTGTCGTTGCCACCTATTATAATGTTACCGACCATCAAAAGAGAGAAATAACTTTTAAGCGATTTCGGCCCATGTGTCAGTAGTGTCAGTGTCAGTGTCAGTGTCAGTAGTGTCAGTGTCAGTGTCAGTGTCAGTGTCAGTAGTGTCAGTGTCAGTGTCAGTGTCAGTGTCAGTGTCAGTAGTGTCAGTGTCAGTGTCAGTAGTGTCAGTAGTGTCAGTGTCAGTGTCAGTAGTGTCAGTGTCAGTGTCAGTGTAGTGTCAGTGTCAGTGTCAGTGTCAGTAGTGTCAGTGTCAGTGTCAGTGTCAGTGTCAGTGTCAGTGTCAATGTCAGTAGTGTCAGTGTCAGTGTCAGTGTCAGTAGTGTCAGTGTCAGTGTCAGTGTCAGTGTCAGTGTCAGTGTCAGTGTTATCAGTATATACTCTTGAACAGCACCGATAGTTGGTTATTGACCGGCACGATGTTAATTTCAGTGAGGAGTACATGAAGACCAAGGCGGAGTACTACTTCAGCGTTGATGCCAACGCTCATCTGGATAACCCTTATGCGCTCAAACTGCTCATTGAACAGAACAGGTACGCATCAGGGCGTATTCTGTTTGTTTGGACTGAATGAGGAATGCCTTTGGAATCACGTTTCTTGAGTTCGCTTTTCCCCTCTAAAGCTCGCTTTAGATTCGGTCGTTAAAGTTTTTGATATATGAAACCAACATCTTGGGAACGTATCGATATTGTATTTATATCAAAAGTGTCGGTAACTTTGCTAATCTTGGAAAATATTCATGATATTTCACAGCTCTGTATGTGTGCGCGTCCCTGAACTCTCCGTCGTCAGCGTTGCGTCAATAGGTCACACAATAAGCTCCCATGCCGGGAATCGAACCCGGGCCTTCTGGGTGAAAGCCAGATATCCTAGCCACTAGACCACATGGGACGTGGTGTACCGACGCGCGTCTTTCTATCGTGGCTCCAGGGACATCGTGGCTCCGCTGCTGGTGCGGCCGTACAAGGCCTGGAGCAACTTCTGGGGCTCTCTCACCTCGGACGGCTTCTATGCCCGCTCCATGGACTACATGGATATCGTCGAGGGCCGCCGCGCGTGAGTAGAGGGCGTATGGGTGTGCTGAGGTCCCAACCCGCCCTGCCCCAACACAGGCCTCCCCCACCCCAACACGGCCCACAGCCCATAGCCCGCCGCAACGCAGCCCACAGCCCGCCGCAACGCAGCCCACAGCCCGCCGCAACACAGCCTACAGCCCGCCCCAACACAGCCCACAGCCCGCCGCAACGCAGCCCACAGCCCGCCCCAACACAGCCCACAGCCCGCCGCAACACAGCCCACAGCCCGCCCCCGGTCTGCTGACTGGTTCGCTGTATTCTGGCCTGACCCCTCCACGCCCTTCCCCTCCCCCGGTCTGCTGACTGGTTCGCTGTATTCTGGCCTGGCCCCTCCACGCCCTTCCCCTCCCCCGGTCTGCTGACTGGTTCGCTGGGTCCTGGCCTGACCCCTCCACGCCCTTCCCCTCCCCCGGTCTGCTGACTGGTTCGATGGGTCCTGGCCTGACCCCTCCACGCCCTTCCCCTCCCCCGGTCTGCTGACTGGTTCGCTGTATTCTGGCCTGCCCCTCCACGCCCTTCCCCTCCCCCGGTCTGCTGACTGGTTCGCTGTATTCTGGCCTGACCCCTCCACGCCCTTCCCCTCCCCCGGTCTGCTGACTGGTTCGCTGGGTCCTGGCCTGACCCCTCCACGCCCTTCCCCTCCCCTGGTCTGCTGACTGGTTCGCTGTATTCTGGCCTGACCCCTCCACGCCCTTCCCCTCCCCCGGTCTGCTGACTGGTTCGCTGGGTTCTGGCCTGACCCCTCCACGCCCTTCCCCTCCCCCGGTCTGCTGACTGGTTCGCTGGGTCCTGGCCTGACCCCTCCACGCCCTTCCCCTCCCCCGGTCTGCTGACTGGTTCGCTGTATTCTGGCCTGACCCCTCCACACCCTTCCCCTCCCCCGGTCTGCTGACTGGTTCGCTGTATTCTGGCCTGACCCCTCCACGCCCTTCCCCTCCCCCGGTCTGCTGACTGGTTCGCTGTATTCTGGCCTGACCCCTCCACGCCCTTCCCCTCCCCCGGTCTGCTGACTGGTTCGCTGGGTCCTGGCCTGACCCCTCCACGCTCTTCCCCTCCCCCGGTCTGCTGACTGGTTCGCTGGGTCCTGGCCTGGCCCCTCCACGCCCTTCCCCTCCCCCGGTCTGCTGACTGGTTCGCTGTATTCTGGCCTGAACCCTCCACGCCCTTCCCCTCCCCCGGTCTGCTGACTGGTTCGCTGGGTCCTGGCCTGACCCCTCCACGCCCTTCCCCTCCCCCGGTCTGCTGACTGGTTCGCTGTATTCTGGCCTGACCCCTCCACGCCCTTCCCCTCCCCAGGTCTGCTGACTGGTTCGCTGGGTCCTGGCCTGTCCCCTCCACGCCCTTCCCCTCCCCTGGTCTGCTGACTGGTTCGCTGGGTCCTGGCCTGACCCCTCCACGCCCTTCCCCTCCCCCGGTCTGCTGACTGATTCGCTGGGTTCTGGTCTGACCCCTCCGCGCCCTTCCCCTCCCCCGGTCTGCTGACTGGTTCGCTGGGTCCTGGCCTGACCCCTCCACGCCCTTCCCCTCCCCTGGTCTGCTGACTGGTTCGCTGGGTTCTGGCCTGACCCCTCCCCCGGTCTGCTGACTGGTTCGCTGGGTCCTGGCCTGACCCCTCCACGCCCTTCCCCTCCCCCGGTCTGCTGACTGGTTGGCTGGGTCCTGGCCTGACCCCTCCACGTCCTTCCCCTCCCCCGGTCAGCTGACGTGCCAGGCAGGCCCAGTGCGGTCCCTCGTCAGCTGGTTCTGGTAAAATCCGGCTCGCCCCGCCTACCGTCCGGCCCCGCCTACCGTCCGGCACCAGCGCCACAATTGGACACCATTGTTGGTGATTGTCGACTTCCTCGTTAGGTGAGCCCGTGACGCGTCAGCTTGCCGCCGGGTTGTGCGTCGCTGTCTTGGTTCTGCGGCCGATACACCGCGGTGCGGAGCTGGTTGGTCTGCGATGTCCGGCGGAGACAACTTACGACGCTCCGATACACCGCGGTGCGGAGCTGGTTGGTCTGCGATGTCCGGCGGAGACAACTTACGACGCTCCGATACACCGCGGTGCGGAGCTGGTTGGTCTGCGATGTCCGGCGGAGACAACTTACGACGCTCCGATACACCGCGGTGGCAGGCTGACGGCCGGCGGGGGCAGGCGTGGGGCACTGCGTGGTGAGGTGGCAGATGTCCAGCTGTGTACCGGGCGAGACGGGCATAGGGGGTCACCGGTCCGTTGCTCCGTTACTCCGTTACTAACGAAGTTACCTTTTTAGTAACGAAGTAACGGACTCTGCATTTTGTACAGTAGCGGACCGAGTAGCGGAAGTTACTTTTGTGGTCCGTTACTTCGTTACATTTTAGTCCGTTATTCCGTTACTCTGTTACTCCGTTACTTTTTTCCTATGCTTGTTTCTCTTCACGCCCGGGTTTATTCGCACTAGCACAATCAATGCCTTACATACGTAAACAAATCGAATGTCATATGGCGTAAAGGGCTGCCAAATTTCATACCTGTTTGGCTGTTGCTTAATGCGGCACAATGCGCAATGACTGCGATAAAGGTAGCTGTCTCCCGATCCCGAGGCCGCGAAACGTTGACAATGTTCGTCAGCTGATATAGGCCGGCGGCAAGCTGGCGGCACTAGTTTATGATAAAGGCGAGCCGGTGGTTAGGCGATGGTTTGAACATTTTGGCAAACACGGTAATAAATTACTGGCCGTGGCTGTTCAGGCGCCATCGACGCTACAGCGTCTAATTAGAGGTGTACACGGGAAAAAATGCAACTGCAACCACCCGTAACCGTGGGGATCGAATCCGTAACCGACCGGAACCGAAGGGCTCAAATCCTCAACCGCCCGTAACCGTAAGGCTCAAATCCGTAACCGCCCGTAACCGCAGCAAACGAATTTTGTAACCGCCTGTAACCGCATGTACCAATCATGTTTTTTTTACTTTTCAAAACGTAACACACGTACCTGTTGAGTGTTTAATAACCGTGCCATTTTTAGCATAACTAGTCAGAACTGGAAAAGGGTAATTGGTGAAATAGGTAAAATGCATGGAGACTGAACAACTTCAGGAACGCAAACAAATAAAATAAGTACTCGCAAACAAATGTGATAATAATCTTGGTAAGGTAGCCTAACTTTGGTGTAGCTTCCATGCCGTTACCCGCGTCGTTTCTGTACCTGTTCGATTGAATGGAAATTGTATATTTAAAGAGAGTTTGCCTACTCACGTCGCTTATTTGGGGTTATTGACACTGGTTTATAGACATCTTTTTTTAATCGAACCATGCCTTTCATTTTTCCAAATTCACACTAGTTACTGAGATATTCCAAAGACCCCAGGAACTGGCTGGTAGCAAAAAGTTATCGAGTAGACCCCAGAGTGCTTCCGCTACTAAAAGTAGGTACTGCAACTATCGATTAAACTGCTAGCATATCATTAGCGTCGGCCAATAGCATTTCGACAAAACAGTTCGTGTGCGCTGATAGTAGCAGCCGAACAGTACCGTCTGTCCCCCTTCTCGCAACGCGTGATGGATTTTTTTTTCTCGACGAAGACATAAATTTAGAGCTACGAAACTTGCACATAATAAAGTTCACAGTGGCAAGAACATGCTGTGCAAAACTTGTCGCTCTATCTTGCATGATGTGACCGTAATTTTATTGGCTTAGATGCGCCGTTTTACATAACATCCCTCTGATTATAGTGGCGATCGTTTTTATCAATATCGAGAGCAAAATATGGGCAAAAAGAATATACGTGAAAATTCAACTAAAGAGGCTCCAGAGTCCAGATGTGAATTTTATCGTATCCAACAATCAAACCAATAGCTACTAACCGTCTGAAAAAATGGCATTCCAAAAACAGTAGGCACACTCCCTTTAATGTGTGGCATAATTATATTTTCTGTGAGGTCTACGCAATGTCGTCTTTATTGTTTATATTTTAACGTCAAATTCAGCCGCGGAATAAAATCACCGCAACCGTAACCCCGTACAACCGTAACCGCCCGTAACCGCCCGTAACCGTGATATTGAGCGGAAAACGCAACCGTAACGGCCCGTAACGGCGGTTAACCGTGGTTTAACCGTCCGACTGTACACCTCGGAGCGTCTTGTAAGGTAAGGTAACGGAACACCCGGCACCGGGTGCCGGGTGTTCGTGGTGAGCATTTATTTTTAGTTTTCTCAAAAAATCACTTACGAATAGTTTCATAAGTTAGTTGCATAATACAAAAGTATAAGTTATATAGAAAATGGTATACAAAAAGTTACTAATCACAAAGCAACAAAAAAGCCAACAAAACTGCGTTTACGTTCATATCACTTCGTTTTACAGAAGTAACGAAGTAACGGAGTAACTGTAGCTTCCGTTACATGTTTTTGGCGATGTAACGGAGTAACGAGTAACGAAGTTACATTTTGAAGTAACGGTGCCCACTTATGGAGACGGGAGGACTGTATGGCTGAGGAGGCAGCAGACAGATGTCCAGCTGTGTACCGGGGGAGACGGGAGGACTGTATGGCTGAGGAGGCAGCCGACAGATGTCCAGCTGTGTACCGGGGGAGACGGGAGGACTGTATGGCTGAGGAGGCAGCCGGCATATGTCCAGCTGTGTACCGGGGGAGACGGGAGGACTGTATGGCTGAGGAGGCAGCCGGCATATGTCCAGCTGTGTACCGGGGGAGACGGGAGGACTGTATGGCTGAGGAAGCAGCCGGCAGATGTCCAGCTGTGTACCGGGGGAGACGGGAGGACTGTATGGCTGAGGAGGCAGCCGGCATATGTCCAGCTGTGTACCGGGGGAGACGGGAGGACTGTATGGCTGAGGAAGCAGCCGGCAGATGTCCAGCTGTGTACCGGGGGAGACGGGAGGACTGTATGGCTGAGGAGGCAGCCGGCTGATGTCCAGCTGTGTACCGGGGGAGACGGGAGGACTGTATGACTGAGGAAGCAGCCGGCTGATGTCCAGCTGTGTACCGGGGGAGACGGGAGGACTGTATGGCTGAGGAGGCAGCCGGCATATGTCCAGCTGTGTACCGGGGGAGACGGGAGGACTGTATGGCTGAGGAGGCAGCCGGCAGATGTCCAGCTGTGTACCGGGGGAGACGGGAGGACTGTATGGCTGAGGAAGCAGCCGGCAGATGTCCAGCTGTGTACCGGGGGAGACGGGAGGACTGTATGGCTGAGGAAGCAGCCGGCATATGTCCAGCTGTGTACCGGGGGAGACGGGAGGACTGTATGGCTGAGGAGGCAGCCGGCATATGTCCAGCTGTGTACCGGGGGAGACGGGAGGACTGTATGGCTGAGGAGGCAGCCGGCTGATGTCCAGCTGTGTACCGGGGGGAGACGGGAGACTGTATGGCTGAGGAGGCAGCCGGCTGATGTCCAGCTGTGTACCGGGGGAGACGGGAGGACTGTATGGCTGAGGAAGCAGCCGGCATATGTCCACTCCGGTCATCAGGTCAGACAATGAAGCTGGGCAGAGTTGGCGACGGGATCACGCAGATCCCTTTGAATCGTCACGATAACCGGTCCTCGATCCTCTGTCACGCCCACGTTAACCCGGCTCTGGTGGTGGCTGGCCGCCGTGTATGTGTCGGTCTCTGAACCGCCCCCGGCAGTGGTGGCCGCCTTCACGGCTTGGGCCCTCCTCGCAGCTTCGCCCTGCAGGGAAGGACCCTGTAAGTCTATGGACGGTTGCACGGTCGGCGTTCCATTTAGATCCGCTTTACCCCTTCCCTTCGTCCCATGGCTGCGCAATGGTCCGAGCGGACCGAAGCGGCCTGATCCCAACCAAACCAAACCAAAACCGGATCCCGAAGAACGCAAAGTCGTATCATGATCCAGTGTTGGAAGGAGGCATTGATTGACGCAGAAGCTCCGTCTTACTTTCTCTTTATCGTTTACGAACATGACCTTGCCTTACTATCCGTGAAGTCGTTACCGTAAAAATACTTGGATAACCAGTGTCTGGTATTTATTTGCTCGTGTCTTTATGATGATTGAAGAGTAATGGAATGGAAAGAGGGTGATCAGGTCTTTTCTAAAATTTTGTAAAACTACGTAATATTTTTCTAAAGTTTTGTAAAACTACGTAATGCGAAGTTAATAATGACTTCGCCACGTAACTGCTAATTGTCGTTATGATTGGCCTCGACATTGTTTTGAGTTAAGTGGAGCTATTCACATGCTTAAAGGCAGCATTTGCGAACATAAATTAAACGCCAATGTGAATTAAAACGTAACTTCAGAGCAGCGATCTGTCCAGTGTGCCTCTGGTTCACCTGGCCCTAGAGTCAGGCGCCTGACCCCAGAGTGTAGGAACTGTGTGCCTACCATAAGGCACACAGTTCCTACAATGACTGATATACGGGTCCAGGGCAGGGGCGTAGGAACTATGTTCAAGTTGGGGGGGGGGGGGGGGGCAGGGGCAGGGGCAGGGGCAGGGGCAGGGCAGGAGGCATTCTGAAGTCGATTCTTTCCATGCAACGCCCATAGGCGTAATGTTAAAATCCAAAATGTTGGGGGGGGGGGGGGGGGGCAGCTACCCCCCCCCCTGTTCCTACGCCTATGGTCCAGGGTCGACACCCTGATGTTCTCGCCAGCGAATCCATAGTGAGAATCAGCCTATTGAATTGTCGGTGTGCTGAGATCAGAGTTCGTCACGGGCTAGGCCGGCCCTATGGGCCATGGGCCGGGCCTGGGCTGGACCTGTGCTGGGCCTCAACTTTAAGGAAATCGCCGGGCTCTGGACGGGCCTGGGCTGAGAATGTTGAAGCTCAGGTCAGAGCTGAACAATATTTCAACCAGCAGTTCACTTCCACAGCAACACACCGTTGCTGTGGCTGTGGCTTTTGTTTTGTTTTTGGTTAGCATAGTTGGTTCATTGTTTCACATTTATAATATACAAGTAAACATGTTAGGATAGTGATTGCAAATTTTGTGAAAATATTTATATGCTCAATCTGAACGGGCCGGACTGGGCCTGGGCCTCAATATTATAAATTTGGCCGGGCCTGGTCCGGGCCTGGGCTTGGTGTTCATGGGCCTGGGTCGGGCCGGGCTGGGGGTTGGTGGGCCCATGACGAAAACTGATCTGTGCTCTCAGCCCGACAGCTAACCATGCCAACATTGTCAGTACTTCACACAGTTCGTAGACACGTATGTCAACACCACCACACGGAGTCCTTTTGGGTAGGTTATAAAGTGTGTTGAATTGCTCTGGCCTAGTTATCGTTCAATTGGCAGGAAATTGAGAGCTACCAGGCTGGACGGCTTTATTCGGAGCTGTTTCGCAACACACGACGAAACACCACCGCTCGTACGGCGATCGCTGGTGCCCAGCCAACACTCGGCGGCTGGGGAACAACTTATCAACTGAAGCCCCGTGAAACTCGTATTGAACCCCCTTTTGGTGGGGAGCTAGTGCGATGCTGCCTGGGCTGCTCAGCGCCATCTCACGATAACGCCATCTCTAATGCACTGTAATGTTTGCTCACAGAAACTGATGGCAGCTGATGGCAAATTCGAAATGAAATATGTTCTGTACGTGTATTACATCATAGTTCGAGATGACGTACAGCACTAGCAATACATGGAAGTGTATTACATCATAGTTCGAGATGACGTACAGCACCAGCAATACATGGAAGTGTATTACATCATAGTTCGAGATGACGTACAGCACCAGCAATACATGGAAGTGTATTACATCATAGTTCGAGATGACGTACAGCACCAGCAATACATGGAAGAACTGCAATACTGATTTCAGTTATGGTGAAAACACGCGTCGTTAAACATATGAAGCTGTTTAATGTGGCACGCTTCTTATTGGGTGTTAGGGCGAGAAATGTGAGGATATCCACATATTCATCTACATTTATAATAGAAGTGTTCACAGTCCCTCGGTCTGCCATTGCCCTGCCTGAGCACGCGAAACATGTGCCAGGTTTTCCGACTTCTGCTTGAAGCCGGACATTTCTTTTTCGTCACATCGTCATCGTATCTGCTATGTGCCGATACCCCAGCCGTCGCCGCCCTGAAAACCACCAGTTATGTGCCGATACCCCAGCCGTCGCCGCCCTGAAAACCACCAGTTACTGTCGTTAAGTGGCATTCAAACTTGTTCTCATTGGTATTTTACCACAGTTTTGCTAAACGGATAGTTGAACATAGGTGAAAAGATACCAAACGAACAGTTTATTATGTTGTTTTAAATCATAAGAAACACTCATTTATGTACAATCTGCAGTGTTTCTCAGAAAGTTAAAGTGAAATAAACAGTGAATTGTGAAATTCCTTGCCACCCCGTGCTGACTTTTTGACCATGGTTTTTAAATGTCCCCATTTGGCACACGGCTTACCTACTATGATCTCTTATTTTACGCTTTGTCATGGCAGCGTCCAGGAACACCTCTCTATCTCCCCACAGGGGCGGCGCCACGGATTTTTGTCAGGGGGGCAAGTAGAGATTTAGAGGGCCTCCGTTTGAGAAGGGGTCTTTGACCTCCATAGGGCTCCTCTCACCCCCCCCCCCCCCCCTCTGGCTTCCGGAGGGCCACTTCTGGACTTCAGGGGCACCTCTGACCTCCATAGGACCCCTCTAGCCTTCAGGGGCCTTTCTGACTTCCAAAGGACCCCCTCTGACCTCCATAGGTCCCCCTCTAACCTCCTATCTGGCTTCCAGATGGCCTCCTCTGGTCTTCAGAGGCCCCTCTGACCTCAATAGGACCCCCTCTGGCTTCCAGGGGCCCCTGTGACTTGCGCGATGGGGCCTGCGAGATGGGCCTCTTTGAAGCATGGAGGGGCCTCCTTAAATGACAGGGGGGGGGGGGGGCACAAATATATGCTTGCCCTCCCCCCTGCCCGACGGCAGGGGGGGGGGGGAGGGAGAGGGCGACTGTCCCTGCCCCCCGGTGGCGCCGCCGCTGTCTCCCCATACACAATGTCCTCTCTCGGTCAGAATGGCCCGCTTCAGTCTCCGCCTGCGACTGACCTGTGGCTGCGGCCGCTGTCTCCACCGCCGGTGGTGGTGGTGGCGACTGACCTGTGGCTGCGGCCGCTGTCTCCACCGCCGGTGGTGGTGGTGGCGACTGACCTGTGGCTGCGGCCGCTGTCTCCACCGCCGGTGGTGGTGGCGTTTGTGGAGCGCTGCCTTCAGCCTGCTCTTGGCTCCATCACGATACTGCCGGGTTGACAGTCAGACAGACAGACAGGTATGCAGGGCCACTCAGTTAGTGACACAGTTAGACAGACAGACAGACAGGTATGCAGGGCCACTCAGTTAGTGACACAGTTAGACAGACAGACAGGTATGCAGGGCCACTCAGTTGGTGACACAGTTAGACAGACGGACAGGTATGCAGGGCCACTCAGTTGGTGACACAGTTAGACAGACAGACAGACAGGTATGCAGGGCCACTCAGTTAGTGACACAGTTAGACAGACAGGTATGCAGGGCCACTCAGTTAGTGACACAGTTAGACAGACAGACAGACAGGTATGCAGGGCCACTCAGTTGGTGACACAGTTAGACAGACAGGTATGCAGGGCCACTCAGTTAGTGACACAGTTAGACAGACGGACAGACAGGTATGCAGGGCCACTCAGTTAGTGACACAGTTAGACAGACGGCAGACAGGTATGCAGGGCCACTCAGTTAGTGACACAGTTAGACAGACGGACAGACAGGTATGCAGGGCCACTCAGTTAGTGACACAGTTAGACAGACAGACAGGTATGCAGGGCCACTCAGTTAGTGACACAGTTAGACAGACAGACAGGTATGCAGGGCCACTCAGTTGGTGACACAGTTAGACAGACGGACAGGTATGCAGGGCCACTCAGTTGGTGACACAGTTAGACAGACAGACAGACAGGTATGCAGGGCCACTCAGTTAGTGACACAGTTAGACAGACAGGTATGCAGGGCCACTCAGTTAGTGACACAGTTAGACAGACAGACAGACAGGTATGCAGGGCCACTCAGTTGGTGACACAGTTAGACAGACAGGTATGCAGGGCCACTCAGTTAGTGACACAGTTAGACAGACGGACAGACAGGTATGCAGGGCCACTCAGTTAGTGACACAGTTAGACAGACGGCAGACAGGTATGCAGGGCCACTCAGTTAGTGACACAGTTAGACAGACGGACAGACAGGTATGCAGGGCCACTCAGTTAGTGACACAGTTAGACAGACAGACAGGTATGCAGGGCCACTCAGTTAGTGACACAGTTAGACAGACAGACAGGTATGCAGGGCCACTCAGTTGGTGACACAGTTAGACAGACAGGTATGCAGGGTCACTCAGTTAGTGACATAGTTAGACAGACAGACAGGTATGCAGGGCCACTCAGTTAGTGACACAGTTAGACAGACGACAGACAGGTATGCAGGGCCACTCAGTTAGTGACACAGTTATACAGACGACAGACAGGTATGCAGGGCCACTCAGTTAGTGACACAGTTAGACAGACGGACAGACAGGTATGCAGGGCCACTCAGTTAGTGACACAGTTAGACAGACAGACAGGTATGCAGGGCCACTCAGTTGGTGACACAGTTAGACAGACAGGTATGCAGGGCCACTCAGTTAGTGACACAGTTAGACAGACGGCAGACAGGTATGCAGGGCCACTCAGTTAGTGACACAGTTAGACAGACGGACAGACAGGTATGCAGGGCCACTCAGTTGGTGACACAGTTAGACAGACAGGTATGCAGGGCCACTCAGTTAGTGACACAGTTAGACAGACGGCAGACAGGTATGCAGGGCCACTCAGTTAGTGACACAGTTAGACAGACGACAGACAGGTATGCAGGGCCACTCAGTTAGTGACACAGTTAGACAGACGACAGACAGGTATGCAGGGCCACTCAGTTGGTGACACAGTTAGACAGACAGACAGACAGGTATGCAGGGCCACTCAGTTGGTGACACAGTTAGACAGACAGGTATGCAGGGTCACTCAGTTAGTGACACAGTTAGACAGACGGACAGACAGGTATGCAGGGCCACTCAGTTGGTGACACAGTTAGACAGACGGCAGACAGGTATGCAGGGCCACTCAGTTGGTGACACAGTTAGACAGACAGGTATGCAGGGCCACTCAGTTAGTGACACAGTTAGACAGACGGCAGACAGGTATGCAGGGCCACTCAGTTGGTGACACAGTTAGACAGACAGGTATGCAGGGCCACTCAGTTAGTGACACAGTTAGACAGACGGCAGACAGGTATGCAGGGCCACTCAGTTGGTGACACAGTTAGACAGACAGGTATGCAGGGCCACTCAGTTAGTGACACAGTTAGACAGACAGGTATGCAGGGCCACTCAGTTGGTGACACAGTTAGACAGACAGACAGGTATGCAGGGCCACTCAGTTGGTGACACAGTTAGACAGACAGACGGACAGGTATGCAGGGCTACTCAGTTGGTGACACAGTTAGACAGGCAGACAGACAGGTATGCAGGGCCACTCAGTTGGTGACACAGTTAGACAGACAGACAGACAGGTATGCAGGGTCACTCAGTTGGTGACGCGGCGCCTACTCAGGGGTGGACACTGGACAGGATGGGTTGTTCACGAGTCACGGCTACACGCACATTGCACTATATGCTACTCAAGGCCCGGAGTAAAGTGTAGTAGACGCCTTGATTACGTTGTCGTTGACAATAGTTCCTGCAGACACTGGCGGATCCAGGGGGGGGGGGGGGGGGGGGATCAGGGGCAAATGCCCCCCCCCCCACAGTAATCTGGGGGGGGGGCATTCAATACAAGTATGCCCCCCCCCCCCCCCGCGCGTTCCTTTTTTCTAACCTAAGTTAACCCGCGAGTTACTGGGGTATATTTCATAACGCGACTTACTGGGGGGGGGGGGGGGGGGCTATTTTTACCCCCCCCCCCCCTCTCTGATCTCCGGAACTACTGGACCGAATGTAAAAATTCAAACGGCATTGGATAGCCCTGGAAAATTTATCGAGGGAAACATAATATTGTTGACCTCGAGGTCACCGATGACGTCACAGGTCAGGTCAAGTACAAAATGTTTGACCGTGACAAAAGGTCTCGATGGATGGAATTGTCGCGCAAAATTGCGATATTAAACGCATAAGCTGTCGATAAATCGGTATGATTCGTGTGTCCGACACTTCTAAGTACCTTTCTAAGCTGTTTGTGACCTTGGGTCAGGTCAAGGTCATCCGAGGTCACGAGGTCAAACTGCAGATTACGGTCATTAGGCGTTGTAACACATTTGTATGGGTTTGTTTTTCGTCTAGAACGCGAAAAATGACCTTAGAACATTGTTTGTTCCATATAAATAGAAGTAAAAAGCAAAAATGGAAATGCGTTTTTGCGTTAATGCGTTCATAGTAATATTGTGAAAAGTGGCCGATTTGGGTCATTTAAAGGTCATAACTCGGTCATTTTTAAAGATATCGACTTGAAATTTGGTACACATATTCACCGCATACGTCGCGATCACATATATTCCGGTTTTTGGATAACTCTGATTTTTTCTTGAAAATTTTGTAAAAACAAAAACAAAAATATTTGGATTTCTCAAAATTTTGAATTTCACAAAATCTCAAAAATCCGAGATAGCAGTTTGATAGCCCGGTCTATTGTCAGTAATTTCGTTTAAAACAATTTAGTTTATCTCCAATATCGTACCTTTGACAGCGTTTTCCGCAAACCATTATTTTGCAACAAAACCCGAAGAACATGACGCCACTCTGACGTCATTCCCGGTTGACCTATCATAGCCTCATATTTTTCCTTTTGCCAACATGTGTAGAATTGATGTGAGAGAAGGTACTGCAAGTTTGATGACGATACCGGTGTTTGCTTAGGAGTTATTGCAAAATAACGGGAGGGGGGGCAAAAAATAGCCCCCCCCCCAGTAACTCGCTGGTTAATTAAGCCAACGGTAAGAGTTCACGAAAATATGTCCCACTGTGCTCCAGCGGACCAGTGCTACCCCACTGTGCTCCAGCGGACCAGTGCTACCCCACTATGCTCCAGCGGACCAGTGCTACCCCACTGTGTTCCAGCGGACCACGGTACGGTACGGTACGGTACGGTACGGTACGGTACGGTACGGTACGGTACGGTACGGTACGGTACGGTACGGTACGGTACGGTACGGTACGGTACGGTGCGGTGCGGTGCGGTGCGGTGCGGTGCGGTGCGGTGCGGTGCGGTGCGGTGCGGTGCGGTGCGGTGCGGTGCGGTGCGGTGCGGTGCGGTGCGGTGCGGTGCGGTGCGGTGCGGTGCGGTGCGGTGCGGTGCGGTGCGGTGCGGTGCGGTGCGGTGCGGTGCGGTGCGGTGCGGTGTACTCACGATGCAGTGTACTCGGTGCGGAAGCCGCGGATGTCCACCGAGTGGTAATTGTCGGCGACACACTCATAGAAGCCGACGTCCATGGGCGTGGCCGGGTCGATCTCCATCTTGGACTTGAACTTCCGCTTACCGAGCTGCCACTCGTGCACCTGACGGGAACAGACATACTGACGGGAACAGACATACTGACGGAAACAGTCATACTGACGGGAACAGACATACTGACGGGAACAGACATACTGACGGGAACAGACATACTGACGGGAACAGACATACTGACGGGAACAGACATACTGACGGGAACAGACATACTGACGGGAACAGACATACTGACGGGAACAGACATACTGACTGGAACAGACATACTGACGGGAACAGACATACTGACGGGAACAGACATACTGACGGGAACAGACATACTGACGGGAACAGACATACTGACGGGAACAGACATACTGACAGGAACAGACATACTGACGGGAACAGACATACTGACGGGAACAGACATACTGACGGGAACAGACATACTGACGGGAACAGACATACTGACGGGAACAGACATACTGACGGGAACAGACATACTGACGGCAACAGACATACTGACGGCAACAGACATACTGTCACGTGCTGCATTGGCATTGGGAAGCGGCGTTTACCAATTCGATGACAAACTAATCAATCCCAATGACTGCTCGATCGGACTATCGGGGATGTTCAAGCTCGATGTGTACAGTGGGTGCAATGTTTACAGTCAACGTGAAATCAATGAGACCGATTACACTTTCCATACGATCCCATATTTCGTGAACGTGGCCTAGGTTAGCCCCATCCCGTGTGAACGTGGCCTAGTTCAGCCCCATCCCGTCTGAACGTGACCTAGTTCAGCCCCATCCTGTCTGAACGGGACCTAGGTCAGCCCCATCCCGTGTGAACGTGACCTAGGTCAGCCCCATCCCGTGTGAACGTGACCTAGTTCAGCCCCATCCCGTCTGAACGGGACCTAGGTTAGCCCCATCCCGTCTGAACGTGACCTAGTTCAGCCCCATCCCGTCTGAACGTGACCTAGTTCAGCCCCATCCCGTCTGAACGGGACCTAGGTTAGCCCCATCCCGTGTGAACGTGGCCTAGTTCAGCCTCATCCCGTCTGAACGTGACCTAGTTCAGCCCCATCCTGTCTGAACGGGACCTAGGTCAGCCCCATCCCGTGTGAACGTGACCTAGTTCAGCCCCATCCCGTCTGAACGTGACCTAGTTCAGCCCCATCCCGTCTGAACGGGACCTAGTTCAGCCCCATCCCGTGTGAACGTGACCTAGTTCAGCCCCATCCCGTCTGAACGGGACCTAGGTCAGCCCCATCCCGTGTGAACGTGACCTAGGTCAGCCCCATCCCGTGTGAACGTGACCTAGTTCAGCCCCATCCCGTCTGAACGGGACCTAGGTTAGCCCCATCCCGTCTGAACGGGACCTAGTTCAGCCCCATCCCGTGTGAACGTGACCTAGTTCAGCCCCATCCCGTCTGAACGTGACCTGGGTCAGCCCCATCCCGTGCCCCGGCGGCCGGCCGGAAGGTTTGCTGGCAAGCTAGGTGATTAAGTACTACATTGCTTGATAATGCAGTCAGCGTTTACGTGGAATTCATCACCGAAAGTATTGCATATCTATGACATTTTCCTGCACAAATGGGGACACCAGGTCAGCCCAAATGCATTCACAGAAAAGGTGACCAAGAACTGAACATAGCTAGTTTGTAAGGCAGAGTTTCCTGCAAAAAAAAATATGACAAAAGTCGTGAAAATGGCGAGGCCGGCGAGGGCTATTATCACTGCCAGGGCTAGTGGATATATCGCGCTGTTCGAACCGACCCAGCCCGACCCTACCGGTCCTCCAGGCCACCTTGAAGAAGTTGTCACGACCTTGCCTGAACCTCCAGCCCACCTTGAAGAAGTTGTCCCGACCTTACCTGAACCTCCAGCCCACCTTGAAGAAGTCCCGACCTTACCTGAACCTCCAGCCCACCTTGAAGTTGTCCCGACCCTGCCTGAACCTCCAGCCCACCTTGAAGAAGTTGTCCCGACCTTACCTGAACATCCAGCCCACCTTGAAGTAGTTGTCCCGACCCTGCCTGAACCTCCAGCCCACCTTGAAGAAGTTGTCCCGACCCTGCCTGAACCTCCAGCCCACCTTGAAGAGTTTGTCCCGACCCTGCCTGAACCTCCAGCTCACCTTGAAGGAGTTGTCCCGACCCTGCCTGAACCTCCAGCCCACCTTGAAGGAGTTGTCCCGACCCTGCCTGAACCTCCAGCTCACCTTGAAGGAGTTGTCCCGACCCTGCCTGAACCTCCAGCCCACCTTGAAGAAATTGTCCCGACCCTGCCTGAACCTCCAGCCCACATTGAAGAAGTTGTCCCGACCTTACCTGAACCTCCAGCCCACCTTGAAAGAGTTGTCCCGACCCTGCCTGAACCTCCAGCCCACCTTGAAGGAGTTGTCCCGACCCTGCCTGAACCTCCAGCCCACCTTGAAGAAGTTGTGCCGACCCTGCCTGAACCTCCAGCCCACCTTGAAGAAGTTGTCCCGACCCTGCCTGAATCTCCAGCCCACCTTGAAGAAGTTGTCCCGACCTTACCTGAACCTCCAGCCCACCTTGAAAGAGTTGTCCCGACCCTGCCTGAACCTCCAGCCCACCTTGAAGAAGTTGTGCGCGTACAGCTCTATTCCGTCCTTGAACCAGGTGATCTGCGGCCGCGGGTTGCCGCGCGCCACACAGATAAACACGATCTTCCGGCCGAGCGTGTACTTGAGCTCGTAATGGGACGACTGGGCTATCCGCACCTGTCCAACACGGCCAGTCAGGTCAGGTCAGGTCAGGCCAATGAGCAACACACCCAGCCAGCTCAGGTTAGGTTAGGTCCAGTCCGATCAGGTCAGGTCAGGTCAGGTCAGGTCAGGTCAGGCCAGGAGATTTGTAACCGGAGGAACACACCCAGTCAGGTTAGGTTAGGTCAGATCAGGTCAGGCCAGGAGATTTGTAACCGGAGGAACACACCCAGCCAGCTCAGGTTAGGTTAGGTCCGGTCCGATCAAGTCAGATCAGGTCAGGTCAGGCCAGGAGATTTGTAACCAGAGGAACACACACACCCAGCCAGCTCAGGTTAGGTTAGGTCCGGTCCGATCAGGTCAGGTCAGGCCAGGAGATTTGTAACCTGAGGAACACACCCAGCCAGCTCAGGTTAGGTTACGTCCGGTCCGATCAGGTCAGGTCAGGTCAGGTCAGGTCAGGTCAGGCCAGGAGATTTGTAACCTGAGGAACACACCCAGCCAGGGCAGGTGAGGCCAGGAGTTGAGTATTCGCCTATCCAACATGCCCAGTCAGATATGGTCAGGCCAGGAGTTCGGTATACACCTGAGCAACACACCGAGTCAGGTCATGTCAGGTCAACAGAGGTGAGGTCAGGTCAGATCAGTTCAGGAGTATGGTAGGTATACACGTGAGCAACACACCCAGCTAGATCAGGTCAGGTCAGCGAGCATAGCTTGCACACCAGCTGTCACGTGGTCCCAAACGATTAGATGGTAGTCAGCTATTCCTTTTCGGGTCCACATTTGGAGGACTGGTCGTACGACTGGAAAATAGTCAACTGAAATTGAGCTAGCTGATCGTACTGCACTGGTCAGATCAGCTGATCGTATTGCACTGGTCACTGGTCAGATCAGCTGATCGTACTGCACAGGTCAGATCAGCTCTGATCGTACTGCACTGGTCACTGGTCAGATCAGCTGACCGTACTGCACTGGTCACTGGTCAGATCAGCTGATCGTACTGCACTGGTCACTGGTCAGATCAGCTGATCGTACTGCACTGGTCACTGGTCAGATCAGCTGACCGTACTGCACTGGTCACTGGTCAGATCAGCTGATCGTACTGCACAGGTCACTGGTCAGATCAGCTGATCGTACTGCACTGGTCAGATCAGCTGATCGTACTGCACTGGTCATATCAGCTGATCGTACTGCACTGGTCAGATCAGCTGATCGTACTGCACTGGTCACTGGTCAGATCAGCTGACCGTACTGCACTGGTCACTGGTCAGATCAGCTGATCGTACTGCACTGGTCACTGGTCAGATCAGCTGATCGTACTGCACTGGTCACTGGTCAGATCAGCTGATCGTACTGCACAGGTTACTGGTCAGATCAGCTGATCGTACTGCACTGGTAATATCAGCTGATCGTACTGCACTGGTCAGATCAGCTGATCGTACTGCACTGGTCACTGGTCAGATCAGCTGACCGTACTGCACTGGTCACTGGTCAGATCAGCTGATCGTACTGCACTGGTCAGATCAGCTGATCGTACTGCGCTGATCACTGGTCAGATCAGCTGATCGTACTGCACTGGTCACTGGTCAGATCAGCTGATCGTACTGCACTGGTCACTGGTCAGATCAGCTGATCGTACTGCACAGGTCACTGGTCAGATCAGCTGATCGTACTGCACTGGTCATATCAGCTGATCGTACTGCACTGGTCAGATCAGCTGATCGTACTGCACTGGTCACTGGTCAGATCAGCTGACCGTACTGCACTGGTCACTGGTCAGATCAGCTGATCGTACTGCACTGGTCAGATCAGCTGATCGTACTGCACTGGTCACTGGTCAGATCAGCTGATCGTACTGCACTGGTCAGATCAGCTGATCGTACTGCACTGGTCACTGGTCAGATCAGCTGATCGTACTGCACTGGTCACTGGTCAGATCAGCTGATCGTACTGCACTGGTCACTGGTCAGATCAGCTGATCGTACTGCACTGGTCAGATCAGCTGATCGTACTGCACTGGTCAGATCAGCTGATCGTACTGCACTGGTCAGATCAGCTGATCGTACTGCACAGGTCACTGGTCAGATCAGCTGATCGTACTGCACTGGTCACTGGTCAGATCAGCTGATCGTACTGCACTGGTCAGATCAGCTGATCGTACTGCACAGGTCACTGGTCAGATCAGCTGATCGTACTGCACTGGTCAGATCAGCTGATCGTACTGCACTGGTCAGATCAGCTGATCGTACTGCACTGGTCAGATCAGCTGATCGTACTGCACTGGTCACTGGTCAGATCAGCTGGTCGTACTGCACTGGTCACTGGTCAGATCAGCTGATCGTACTGCACTGGTCACTGGTCAGATCAGCTGATCGTACTGTACTGGTCACTGGTCAGATCAGCTGATCGTATTGCACTGGTCACTGGACAGATCAGCTGATCGTACTGCACTGGTCACTGGTCAGATCAGCTGATCGTACTGCACTGGTCACTGGTCAGATCAGCTGATCGTACTGCACTGGTCAGATCAGCTGATCGTACTGCACTGGTCACTGGTCAGATCAGCTGATCGTACTGCACTGGTCAGATCAGCTGATCGTACTGCACTGGTCACTGGTCAGATCAGCTGATCGTACTGCACTGGTCAGATCAGATAACGAGTTGAAGTCCAATGCCAACCGTTCGACAACAGAATAACAAATACTTTCTTCTCAATATCCGAACATTGAGACTGGGCTGTCAATAAGGCCACAGCATATGCCATGCTGTAATTGCCCACCCCGTGGCACCAAACACCTTTTAACCAAGTAGCTTGTGCTGTTTGCTATGACACACCTGTACAAGTTTCCTCAATATTGCCAGTAGGAATCACTATTGGCTCAGCGCGCATCTGAACACCCCTGTGTTCAGTGAACCGGCGCCACCATGATGGTCACTGCCCCATCAGCCTACTCCGACCACTCCAGCCACCTTGTGTGGGTTCTTGGGCCGGCGGTGCCGCTTGCTGTCCTCGAGCGGCTTTCCTAGCGTGGTGAACTCGTTGCGGTGGTGCGGGTACTCGTGCTGGGTCTGCACCAGTCGCCAGACGGAACTCTTGCGCCACAAGTCTCGACTGGGCAGGTGGAGACTGGCGCTGACAGTGGCCACCACGGCCAGCAGCAGCGGCACCAGCAGATACGGACACGACGCCTTCATGGCGGACACTGGACGGTACTGGACGGTCCGAGCCGAGCGGCGGCGGCGGCGGCGGCGGCGGCGGCGGCGGCGGCGGCGGGGGCGGCGGGGCGGAGCCGGGATGAGTTACACCGCAGCGGAGAGATGCACAGTGGATGTGACGGGGCGGATCCGGGATCAATTACACCACAGCGGAGAGATGCACAGTGAGATGTGACGGGGCGGAGCCGGGATCAATTACACCGCAGCGGAGAGATGCACAGTGAGATGTGACGGGGCGGAGCCGGGATGAATTACACCGCAGCGGAGAGATGCACAGTGGATGTGACAGGGCGGAGCCGGGATGAATTACACCGCAGCGGAGAGATGCACAGTGGATGTGACAGGGCGGAGCCGGGATGAGTTACACCGCAGCGGAGAGATGCACAGTGAGATGTGACGGGGCGGAGCCGGGATGAGTTACACCGCAGCGGAGAGATGCACAGTGAGATGTGACGCGGCGGAGCCGGGATGAGTTACACCGCAGCGGAGAGATGCACAGTGAGATGTGACGGGGCGGAGCCGGGATCAATTACACCGCAGCGGAGAGATGCACAGTGAGATGTGACGGGGCGGAGCCGGGATCAATTACACCGCAGCGGAGAGATGCACAGTGAGATGTGACGGGGCGGAGCCGGGATGAGTTACACCGCAGCGGAGAGATGCACAGTGAGATGTGACGGGGCGGAGCCGGGATGAGTTACACCGCAGCGGAGAGATGCACAGTGAGATGTGACGGGGCGGAGCCGGGATGAATTACACCGCAGCGGAGAGATGCACAGTGGATGTGACGGGGCGGAGCCGGGACCAATTACACCGCAGCGGAGAGATGCACAGTGGATGTGACGGGGCGGAGCTGGGATCAATTACACCGCAGCGGAGAGATGCACAGTGGATGTGACAGGGCGGAGCCGGGATGAGTTACACCGCAGCGGAGAGATGCACAGTGGATGTGACGGGGCGGAGCCGGGATGAATTGCACCGCAGCGGAGAGATGCACAGTGGATGTGACGGGGCGGAGCCGGGATGAGTTACACCGCAGCGGAGAGATGCACAGTGGATGTGACGGGGCGGAGCTGGGATCAATTACACCGCAGCGGAGAGATGCACAGTGGATGTGACAGGACGGAGCCGGGATGAGTTACACCGCAGCGAAGAGATGCACAGTGGATGTGACGGGGCGGAGCCGGGATGAGTTACACCGCAGCGGAGAGATGCACAGTGAGATGTGACGGGGCGGAGCCGGGATGAGTTACACCGCAGCGGAGAGATGCACAGTGGATGTGACGGGGCGGAGCCGGGATCAATTACACCGCAGCGGAGAGATGCACAGTGGATGTGACGGGGCGGAGCTGGGATCAATTACACCGCAGCGGAGAGATGCACAGTGGATGTGACAGGGCGGAGCCGGGATGAGTTACACCGCAGCGGAGAGATGCACAGTGGATGTGACGGGGCGGAGCCGGGATGAGTTACACCGCAGCGGAGAGATGCACAGTGAGATGTGACGGGGCGGAGCCGGGATGAGTTACACCGCAGCGGAGAGATGCACAGTGAGATGTGACGGGGCGGAGCCGGGATGAGTTACACCGCAGCGGAGAGATGCACAGTGGATGTGACGGGGCGGAGCCGGGATCAATTACACCGCAGCGGAGAGATGCACAGTGGATGTGACGGGGCGGAGCCGGGACCAATTACACCGCAGCGGAGAGATGCACAGTGGATGTGACGGGGCGGATCTGGGATCAATTACACCGCAGCGGAGAGATGCACAGTGAGATGTGACGGGGCGGAGCCGGGATCAATTACACCGCAGCGGAGAGATGCACAGTGGATGTGACGGGGCGGAGACGGGATGAGTTACACCGCAGCGGAGAGATGCACAGTGGATGTGACGGGGCGGAGCCGGGATGAGTTACACCGCAGCGGAGAGATGCACAGTGAGATGTGACGGGGCGGAGCCGGGATGAGTTACACCGCAGCGGAGAGATGCACAGTGGATGTGACGGGGCGGAGCCGGGATCAATTACACCGCAGCGGAGAGATGCACAGTGGATGTGACGGGGCGGAGCCGGGATGAGTTACACCGCAGCGGAGAGATGCACAGTGGATGTGACGGGGCGTAGCCGGGATCAATTACACCGCAGCGGAGAGATGCACAGTGGATGTGACGGGGCGGAGCCGGGATGAGTTGCACCGCAGCGGAGAGATGCATAGTGAGATGTGACGGGGCGGAGCCGGGATGAGTTACACCGCAGCGGAGAGATGCACAGTGGATGTGACGGGGCGGAGCCGGGATCAATTACACCGCAGCGGAGAGATGCACAGTGGATGTGACGGGGCGTAGCCGGGATCAATTACACCGCAGCGGAGAGATGCACAGTGGATGTGACGGGGCGGAGCCGGGGAAAACCGCGCGACTTGTGAAGCTGAGTTAGAATTACATTCGCCAGGCAGAGGCAGCTTGCTGTCCGGTTCGAAATCACAGGTTCAAAATTGCTGTCTGATGAGATTTCACAGCAAATATTGTGCGTTATTTATTATTGCTTTACATTCTTTGTGCATATTATGCCACTTGTATTTTACTTTATGATTGTCCCTTCACTGGCTTCTGCTATTCACAGGAAAGCTTGAACACTTATGGTCCCCTGTCTCATCACTGACTGCCTGTCTGTTGCCGCCACTGCCTGTCTGTTGCCGTCACTGCCTGTCTGATATCTCGCCTGTCTGTATGTCTGCCTGTCTGTTGCCGCCACTGCCTGTCTGTTGCCGCCACTGCCTGTCTGATATCTCGCCTGTCTGTATGTCTGCCTGTCTGTTGCCGCCACTGCCTGTCTGTTGCCGCCACTGCCTGTCTGATATCTCGCCTGTCTGTATGTCTGCCTGTCTGTTGCCGCCACTGCCTGTCTGTTGCCGCCACTGCCTGTCTGATATATCGCCTGTCTGACGATCTGCCTGTCTGACGATCTGCCTGTCTGACGATCTGCCTGTCTGATATCGCCTGTCTGTGTGTCTGGTTGACAGGGGCATCTGGAACGTGCCGTACATCGCTGTCTGCTACCTGATCAAGCGCTCGGTCATCGATAACGAGAAGACGCGTCCCAGCTTCATCAGCGGACTGCTGGACGCGGACATGTCCTTCTGCGAGAACATGCGACAGGCGGTACGTGTCAGAGTCGGGCGGCGCTCTCACTGGTGGAGGACTGCACTACTGGCCTGATGCCGGAGAGATACTACTGGCCTGATGCCGGAGAGATACTACTGGCCTGATGCCGGGGAGATATGCTGCGGATGTGTGGCAGCTGGCGGCGTGCGTGTATGGTGGCGACATTGTCTCATTTTATTACCCAGTGGAGACAAATTCTCGTTGAAGTGCCCAAGCATTTTATTGTTGGCAACTTCCCCGAATGACATGTGCAGTTGACGTGCCCCAAAACCCTAATCGTCATTTTGCTGTCTTTTAGCGAGAATACTTTGGGCTGGGTTATTTATTTTATTTGTTTTGTGTTTGATGCACAAATTGAAATAATCCCTGAATCTTATGACCAGTTTTAATGTTGTATTTACTTGAGATTTTGGCCTATCCACAGGACAAGTTCATATACGTGTCGAACCGGGCCAACTTCGGTCACCTGCTGACGCTGGACGGCTTCGAGACGTCTCACCTGTTTAACGAGATGTGGCAGCTGACGGAGAACCGCTGGGACTGGGAGCAGCGCTACCTGCACGCCAACTACAGCCAGGCGCTGGACAAGGAGTTCAAAAACGAAATGGTGAGGCGGCGCCGCTCCGGAGCGCCGGGAGGGAGCACGGTGGCTGTGCTAGCCCTGTGGTTACTGAGGCGGCGGCAGGTGGAGGACCGTGTTGACAGTGGGTTGCTAACGATTTATGATTCCTAACGACGGTCCCTAACGATTGGATGACGTCCCTCGTGAGTTTACACTGTGATTTAGTGACAATCAAGTCAGGTGATAGGTGTGTCAGGCTCTAAATTGGTCATATTACATGTCGCACCCAATGTAACGCTGATACAATAGTGGTGCTTTCGACGACTTTCGACGTTCTTTTTAGCAGACGTTAGCAATAGTGCTTTCGGGTATCCAGGTTATTACTTCAAACCGCGCATATTCGGCACACATGGTTGTCGCCAGGAGGTTACCGCTGGATGGTTGTGACAGTGGTTCCGACGTGGTTCTGACGGTCGTTCTGAGTTCTGACAGTGGTTCTGACGTGGTTCTGACGGTCATTCTGAGTTCTGACAGTAGTGCTGACAGTAGTTCCGAGTTCTGACAGTGATTCTGACAGTGCTGGTTTGACTGTGGTTCTGCCGTGGTTCTGATTCTGACAGTGGTTCTGACGTGGTTCTGACTGTGGTTTTGAGTTCTAACAGTGGCTCTGACTGGTTCTGAGTTCTGACAGTGGTTCTGACGTGGTTCTGACGGTGGTTCTGAGTTCTGCTGAAAGTGGTGCTTACGGTGGTTCTGAGTTCTGACTGGTTCTGAGTTCTGACAGTGGTTCTGACAGTAGTGCTGACAGTAGTTCCGAGTTCTCACAGTGGTTCTGACAGTGCTGGTTTGACAGTGGTTCTGCCGTGGTTCTGACGGTGGTTCTGAGTTCTGACGTGGTTCTGACTGTGGTTCTGATTCTGACTGGTTCTGACGTGGTTCTGACGGTGGTTCTGAGTTCTGACAGTGGTTCTGACAGTGCTGGGTTGACTGTGGTTCTGCCGTGTGTTTCAGCCGTGTCCGGACGTGTTCTGGTTCCCGCTGCTAACCGATCGGTTCTGCCAGGAGCTGATTGACACGATGGAGAACCACGGCGAGTGGTCGTCTGGCACCAATGAGGTGAGTATAGTGATCCCAGTATACCTACTCAGTACGTATCGCCAGAGCTTAGTTAACATACGACTGAGTACGGATCGCCAGAGGTTAGTTAACAGACGACTGAGTACGGATCGCCAGAGGTTAGCTAGCAGACGACTGAGTACGGATCGCCAGAGGTTAGTTAACAGACGACTGAGTACGGATCGCCAGAGGTTAGCTAGCAGACGACTGAGTACGGATCGCCAGAGGTTAGCTAGCAGACGACTGAGTACGGATCGCCAGAGGTTAGTTAACAGACGACTGCGTACGGATCGCCAGAGGTTAGTTAACAGACGACTGAGTACGGATCGCCAGAGCAGACGACTGAGTACGGATCACCAGAGATTAGTTAACAGACGACCGACTACCAACTGCCTCGGACATAGAGACTGTAACACTGGGACCTACGTCAAAAGCCCCAAGAAACGGTTACAAATTGTTTTGATTATGTTTCCCGCTGACGCTGTTTGATATTGGTGTGTCTTCTGTGGACATGAGAAGTGGTGTAAAGTGCGAAAAGGACGAACAGACCGTGATGAGGGCCGTCTGACCGAACAGACAATCAGTGTTGATTTAGACGAGTATTGATCGACATTATTGTTGATCATCCATCGTCATAAATGAACGGACATAGTTGAGACGGAGCATACTCTGGACTATCGATAGCTATCACAGTGGACTCGATGCCAGATTCGTCTGATGGACTGGCATCGGTGGTGATCTGAGCCCGGTTTATACGTGAGCCAGATAAGTCTGATGGACTGGCATCGGTGGTGATCTGAGCCCGGGCCGCACCGGCAGATATGAAGTGGACCAATGCAGAGTGTCAGTTACTGTGTCTATTATCCATGATTTGCTGGTCAGCAGTGTTATACGGCTATTGACGTATAACACTGCCTGTGCACGTACGGCGTTCAGCACGTACGGCGCGTACAGCACGTACGGCACGTACGGCACGTACGGCACGTACGGCACGTACGGCACGTACGGCACGTACGGCACGTACGGCACGTACGGCACGTACGGCACGTACGGCACGTACGGCACGTACGGCACGTACGGCACGTACGGCACGTACGGCACGTACGGCACGTACGGCACGTACGGCACGTACAGCACGTACGGCACGTACGGCACGTACGGCACGTACGGCACGTACGGCACGTACGGCACGTACGGCACGTACGGCACGTACGGCACGTACATCACGTACAGCTCACGTACGGCACGTACAGCTCACGTACGACACGTACCGCTCACGTACGGCACGTACGGCTGTGAACGTGTACAGTGAACGTCGGACGATTTATTCGGACTGTTAACTAACTAACGTTAGCTAACGCGATTTATACGGACTGTTTTTTTTGCGAATGTCTTTTGAGGAGACGAGATTATTGTGCTGAATATAGTTCGAAATATGGTTGGTTTCTATCTCAATTTATTATTGTGTCACAACACTTTAATATTATTGTGGGTTGAAATGTTGCACTTTTCAAATGTTCATTGTTAAATTTTCATTTTTATCAGCTTTCTGCATCAAATGTTCCTTTTTGTCAAATAATGTAACCAGAATCAGGTTGAACCTAAAACAGGAAGTTTTTTTCCTGACAATCTTATTTAACAAAACAAAATGCATCGTTCTATGCAGGAGTTTGCTGGTTAATATTGGCTAGTACATTGTGCTCGTGATTGGTGTAATTGTTTCTTTTTACAGCTCTTGAATAACTTTTGGTTAACAATCCGCATGACCTTTCAACTTAATGGCATCTATTACATACCCTTCAGCATGTCTTGACACATATTTGGCTTTAACGCCCCATATATTGAAACACACTACATACGATATACCTACATCTCTAACGAAGACCACCACTAGCGCCGGCGCCTTAGTTTCGCCTGGCGCCGCGCTCTATCTCTCCGGACCCGCATGCCGCGACCGTGACGTACTAACGCCTGTGACACGTGACGTGACGGGACGGGACGGGACGTGACGGAGCCAGAGGTATGTACCGCCATACTGGACCTCTGGTGACGGGACTGAGAACTAACGCGGTGACCGCACTGTGAACTAACACTTATACCAGGTTGTCAAACAGCGAACTCTGGACCAGGGATTCGGTGCTGGACAGATATGTCTCTAATCGTGTGAACGGACCCGTTGACTTATCCGCGCCTCGTGATTTGCATTATTATTTCATTCTGACTCGCTATCTTTCGTTATCCTAGACGGTTTACTTCGACCCAAGTATTGAGGACAATCTGTTTACTTTGGCTGTCTGATGCGATCTGCTAGAATTATGAAGCCATTCGGCATATGCCTTTATCTAATTTAATTGCGTTTCACATTCACTTACTCCTTAGAAATATGATTGCTTTCATTTCTTTTCGACAGACGTGATTTTAAGTAACCAATACTATTTACGGTATTTATATACTTGCGGGACTGTTTTATGTTGTCTTCTTATCGCTCTATCGTTTCCATGTTGCACTGGGACAGAGCTCTGACACATGCGGCTTTTAACTTATCTATTCAACGAACGTTTCCGACTAAAATAACTTATGTTGCGTATTTTTCAGTACATTGGTGTATTTCCAGATTTTTGGACCAACTATATTTGTAACGTAACACTCAGAAATCAAGCAAACGTTCGGTGTAGCCTATTTCCATGCACAATTTGTGCTGGGAGAACAGTTTGCTTACCTGTAACTGGATACGGGACGTCACAGGGTCTGTTCGGTGCCGGTGCTGGTGGCGGGTCTTCCAGCCGTCCTGTCTCCCTCCCTTCCCCTCCCCTTCCCAGCGGTGACGCCCCCTGTGACCCCAGGACAAACGGCTGGACGGCGGATATGAGAACGTGCCGACCCGAGACATCCACATGAAGCAGATCAGCTTCGATCGCGAGTGGATGCTCATGATCAAGGACTACGTTCGGCCCCTGCAGGAGAAGGTGTTCGTCGGCTACTCCAACAACGTAGGTGTGGCGGCCGGCCGGCCGGCGACAGCGGCGGCGGCGGCGGCGGCGCGGGGGCTGACCGCGTCAGCGTGTTTCAGGACATTCGGCTGGAGGGGGGCTACGAGTCTGTGCCGACTCGTGACATCCACATGAAGCAGATCGACTTCGAGCAGGAGTGGCTGACGCTGCTGCAGGACTACGTCTCGCCGCTGCAGGCCAAGGTGTTCATCGGCTACGAGAGCCAAGTAAGGCGGCGGCGCAGACGGAGACGGAGATGGGAACTAACTGATGGTGATGGCTGGTGGCGGTGGTGGCGGCGGAGCCGGATCCGGAGCTGGAGCCGGAGCCGCGGAGCCGGAGCCGGAGCCGGAGCCGGAGCCGAGAGCTGAGCTGAGCTGAGCTGGTGGTGATGGCCGGTGGCGGTGGTGGCGGCGGAGCCGGAGTCGAGCGCTGAGCTGAGGTGGTGGTGGTGGCCGGTGGTGGTGGCCGGTGGTGGCGGCGGTGGCATGGGCTCGGATACAAACATGACCCGAGTGACTGAGCCGGAGCCGAGAGCTGAGGTGGTGGTGACGGCCTTACACAGACAACATGGCATGAAGGGTGGTGGCACCGGCTGCTGCCCCACCATGCACAGCTCTCATGGTCTGCCGACAGAACACTGCTTGGCTGTTAGTCTCTTGACTGTTAGTCTCTTGGCTGTGGGTATGGTGATGGTTTCCTCACTTTTAGGACGTTTTTTAGCGGTATGGATCATGCCTATAGAAGGTGTCCGAAAATGGTATTGTGAGGACGTCTGTCAGATATTGTTCTTTGCATGCGAGTCTGTCACGCCACATGATACGTGTACGTTTACTGGAACATTTCAGTGGCTTAACTATGAGCAAACAAGCCAGCATAGGTCTTAGCACAGCATGCCGTGCATACTGGTCACTTTGTATTGCATCTCGATTTGTATCGTCTAACTTATCACCTGTACCGTACCACTCTTACTGTTTCTGTTTTCATTAGTGTTTGTATTTCTGATCAATGATGAATGATGAATCACCTACTTCCATTCGACGTGCGTTATCACTAACCACACAGGTCTACACTCGCATGTAACGAGACTGGTGATGGCTCATGACTCATGATATGTTAATCACTTGCAACTGTGTCTACTCGGATGGTAACGATACTGGTGATGGCTCATGTTATATTTATCACTTGAAACTGTTCACTTGGATGGGAATTATTGTACGGGGGATGATTCATGTCATGTTTCTCATGTGCGCCTGTGCATACCCGTTTTACACTATTGATTTTGGTCAGATTCTGGATGCATTCTTTAATAATAACAGTCTCACTGTATGTTAACACACTGATGTTAACACTGTATGTACACTGTCTGTAACAGCTTTGGACTTTAACTACTCTTTTTCTATTTGTATTGTATTTTGTTGTCAGTTGCTCCTATATTTTTTGAATTATCTTGGTTTCCGCCGTCTGATCAGGCCACAGCTGACCCAGTCACTCTCTGTTTCGTTTTTGTTAAATTATGTTAGTTTATTGAAGACAGATAACTATTCAGTCAAAGCACTGTCCGCATTTGACCATCTACCGTCGTGTATCAGTCGGTACTCCAACACTGTACTCCTCTCCCGGCGCCTCCTCTAACACTGTACTCTGCCCCGCGCCGCCGCTCCGCCGCCGCAGCCGCCACGGAGTCTGATGAACTTCGTGGTGCGCTACCGTCCTGACGAGCAGCCGTCACTGCGACCACACCACGACTCGTCCACATACACCATCAACGTCGCGCTCAACCAGCCCGGCAAGGACTACCAGGTAGGTGGCGCTGGTGTGGTGGTGTCGAGCGGTCGTCAGGGGCGCCAAGCATCACCAGGAGGTACTAGGGGTCGTTCAGGGTCACCAGGGATCACCAAGGGGCGCCAGAGGTCATCCGGGGTCACCAGCTTTCACCGGGGATCGACCCCGTTGGAAGCTCGACCGGGGACCGGGGACACTCGGATAAGCAGCGTTCACCATAGTTCACTGAGAATCACCGGAGGGCACTTGAAAGCACTGATGGTCACCCTTGGTCACCAAGGGTCACCCTGGATCGTGTTGATTTCTAAGAGGCTCTGACACATGCGGCTTTTAACTTATCTATTCAACAAACGTTTCCGACTAAATAACTTACAGCCAAGAGACTAACACACTACCTACAGACTAAGAGACTAGCTGATACAAAATACTTTTCTGGTGTATTCAATCTAGGTGTTCATTAGCCGTTTCCAAACTGTTTTCTATTTCTGACGAGACGCTAGAAAAGGGCATTTTAAGTTAAGTTCGACGATGCTATGTTCCCTAAATGAACACGAGCAGGTGGCCTGCCGTGCCGTGCCGTGCCGTGCCGTGCCGTGCCGTGCCGTGCCGTGCCGTACCGTGCCGTGCCGTGCCGTGCCGTGCCGTGCCGTGCCGTGCCGTGCCGTGTCGTGCCGTGCCGTGCCGTACCGTGCTATGCCGTGACGTGACGTGACGTGATGACGGCTGTGTCGGCAGGGCGGCGGCTGTAAGTTCCTGCGTTACGACTGCACAGTGACGCAGTCGCGGCCCGGCTGGGCGCTGATGCACCCGGGCCGACTGACGCACTTCCACGAGGGCCTGCCCACCACCAACGGCACCCGCTACATCATGATCTCTTTTATCGACCCGTGAGCTGCCGGCTGGCTGGCTAGAATGCTGGAGACGACAGCGCCGGCGAGAAGGAGACTGAGGAAGGCAGAGGAGAGTTGCCGCCTACCGCGGGTGGTGACCCTGTTGACGACGGCGACGGACAGTGCCTCCGAGACTTGTTTGTACTGATGTTTTGTATAGGTGGAGCGGGGCTGAGCATTAACAGATTGATATTTCAGATAGCGCAGTGCAGTGTGTGGCACTGAAGTTAAGGCATTATGTATGGCGATTGCCTGATGTTTCCAGGAAGGATGCTCATGCTGAGATTTCGTGCACAAACCTATGGTCACATACTTTTTGATGGTGTAAGATGGCGTGACGATGATTCTCATTACTGTAGTGTTGTTGCGCGATTCTAAGTTTTACGTTACCTTTATTGAGCAATGCTTATTTTAATTTCTACGTGTGGAAGTCTTCCTAGTATATGAAGTGAGGTTTCTTATGTTTTTTAGATTGCAGCTGGAGATTTTATGAGACGGCGAGATAGCCGTGCGTTTTCGCTGCTATGTACTCTGTACTCGGCGTCTACACACACGCTGAAGTGTTTTGGCCTCAGACTAGTGATCTCTGGCTCTGGCCAGCCGTCTCTGCTCTCCGTGTTCTCTAAACAATGTACCGCCTTACTCCCAGTACTGACGCCAAATGGGGCGACTGTTGAGCGTCATTCGTCTTCCAATACACATGCAGTCAGCGCTCGGCCGTGTGTTTCTCTGTCAGCCTCGCCGCCGCCGCCGCCGGCAGGTCGTCTGGCACCGGCGTCAGTGTAGGTGTGGACCAGTATCACGTCCTCTGTCGTGCCGCCGGCAGGTCGTCTGGCACCGGCGTCGGTGTAGGGGCAGACCAGTATCACGTCCTCTGTCGTGCCGCCGGCAGGTCGTCTGGCACCGGCGGTAGTGTAGGTGTGGACCAGTATCACGTCCTCTGTCAGCCTCGCCGCCGTTGCCGGCAGGTCGTCTGGCACCGGCGTCAGTGTAGGTGTGGACCAGTATCACGTCCTCTGTCGTGCCGCCGGCAGGTCGTCTGGCACCGGCGTCGGTGTAGGGGCAGACCAGTATCACGTCCTCTGTCGTGCCGCCGGCAGGTCGTCTGGCACCGGCGGTAGTGGAGGTGTGGACCAGTATCACGTCCTCTGTCAGCCTCGCCGCCGTTGCCGGCAGGTCGTCTGGCACCGGCGTCAGTGTAGGTGTGGACCAGTGTCACGTCCTCTGTCGTGTCGTGCCGCCGCCGGCAGGTCGTCTGGCACCGGCGTCAGTGTAGGTGTGGACCAGTATCACGTCCTCTGTCGTGCCGTGCCGCCGCCGGCAGGTCGTCTGGCACCGGCGTCAGTGTAGGTGTGGACCAGTATCACGCCCTCTGCCTGCCGTGCTGCCGCCGGCAGATCGTCTGGCACCGGCGTCAGTGTAGGTGTGGACCAGTATCACGTCCTCTGTTGTGCCGTGCCGCCGCCGGCAGGTCGTCTGGCACCGGCGTCAGTGTAGGTGTGGACCAGTGTCACGTCCTCTGTCGTGTCGTGCCGCCGCCGGCAGATCGTCTGGCACCGGCGTCAGTGTAGGTGTGGACCAGTATCACGTCCTCTGTCGTGTCGTGCCGCCGCCGGCAGATCGTCTGGCACCGGCGTCAGTGTAGGTGTGGACCAGTATCACGCCCTCTGTCGTGCCGTGCCGCCGGCAGATCGTCTGGCACCGGCGTCAGTGTAGGTGTGGACCAGTATCACGTCCTCTGCCGCCGCCGGCAGATCGTCTGGCACCGGCATCAGTGTAGGTGTGGACCAGTATCACGTCCTCTGTCGTGCCGTGCCGCCGGCAGATCGTCTGGCACCGGCGTCAGTGTAGGTGTGGACCAGTGTCACGTCCTCTGTCGTGTCGTGCCGCCGCCGGCAGATCGTCTGGCACCGGCGTCAGTGTAGGTGTGGACCAGTATCACGTCCTCTGTCGTGTCGTGCCGCCGCCGGCAGATCGTCTGGCACCGGCGTCAGTGTAGGTGTGGACCAGTATCACGACGTCCTCTGCCGCCGCCGGCAGATCGTCTGGCACCGGCGTCAGTGTAGGTGTGGACCAGTATCACGTCCTCTGCCGTCGCCGGCAGATCGTCTGGCACCGGCGTCAGTGTAGGTGTGGACCAGTATCACGTCCTCTGCCGCCGCCGGCAGATCGTCTGGCACCGGCGTCAGTGTAGGTGTGGACCAGTATCACGTCCTCTGCCGCCGCCGGCAGATCGTCTGGCACCGGCGTCAGTGTAGGTGTGGACCAGTATCACGTCCTCTGCCGCCGCCGGCAGATCGTCTGGCACCGGCGTCAGTGTAGGTGTGGACCAGTATCACGTCCTCTGCCGCCGCCGGCAGATCGTCTGGCACCGGCGTCAGTGTAGGTGTGGACCAGTATCACGTCCTCTGCCGCCGCCGGCAGATCGTCTGGCACCGGCGTCAGTGTAGGTGTGGACCAGTATCACGTCCTCTGCCGCCGCCGGCAGGTCGTCTGGCACCGGCGTCAGTGTAGGTGTGGACCAGTATCACGTCCTCTGCCGCCGCCGGCAGGTCGTCTGGCACCGGCGTCAGTGTAGGTGTGCACCAGTGTCACGTCCTCTGTCGTGTCGTGCCGCCGCCGGCAGATCGTCTGGCACCGGCGTCAGTGTAGGTGTGGACCAGTATCACGTCCTCTGCCGCCGCCGGCAGGTCGTCTGGCACCGGCGTCAGTGTAGGTGTGGACCAGTATCACGTCCTCTGTCGTGCCGTGCCGCCGGCAGGTCGTCTGGCACCGGCGTCAGTGTAGGTGTGGACCAGTATCACGTCCTCTGCCGCCGCCGGCAGGTCGTCTGGCACCGGCGTCAGTGTAGGTGTGGACCAGTATCACGTCCTCTGTCGCCGCCGGCAGGTCGTCTGGCACCGGCGTCAGTGTAGGTGTGGACCAGTGTCACGTCCTCTGTCGTGTCGTGCCGCCGCCGGCAGATCGTCTGGCACCGGCGTCAGTGTAGGTGTGGACCAGTGTCACGTCCTCTGTCGTGTCGTGCCGCCGCCGGCAGGTCGTCTGGCACCGGCGTCAGTGTAGGTGTGGACCAGTATCACGTCCTCTGTCGTGCCGTGCCGCCGGCAGGTCGTCTGACACCGGCGTCAGTGTAGGTGTGGACCAGTGTCACGTCCTCTGTCGTGTCGTGCCGCCGCCGGCAGGTCGTCTGGCACCGGCGTCAGTGTAGGTGTGGACCAGTATCACGTCCTCTGTCGTGCCGCGCCGCCGGCAGGTCGTCTGGCACCGGCGTCAGTGTAGGTGTGGACCAGTATCACGCCCTCTGCCTGCCGTGCTGCCGCCGGCAGATCGTCTGTCACCGGCGTCAGTGTAGGTGTGGACCAGAATCACGTCCTCTGCCGCCGCCGGCAGATCGTCTGGCACCGGCGTCAGTGTAGGTGTGGACCAGTATCACGTCCTCTGCCGCCGCCGGCAGATCGTCTGGCACCGGCGTCAGTGTAGGTGTGGACCAGTATCACGTCCTCTGCCGCCGCCGGCAGGTCGTCTGGCACCGGCGTCAGTGTAGGTGTGGACCAGTATCACGTCCTCTGTCGTGCCGTGCCGCCGCCGGCAGATCGTCTGGCACCGGCGGTAGTGTAGGTGTGGACCAGTATCACGTCCTCTGTCGTGCCGTGCCGCCGCCGGCAGATCGTCTGGCACCGGCGTCAGTGAAGGTGTGGACCAGTATCACGTCCTCTGCCGCCGCCGGCAGATCGTCTGGCACCGGCGTCAGTGTAGGTGTGGACCAGTATCACGCCCTCTGCCTCGCCGTGCCGCCGCCGGCAGGTCGTCTGGCACCGGCGTCAGTGTAGGTGTGGAACAGTATCACGTCCTCTGCCGCCGCCGGCAGGTCGTCTGGCACCGGCGTCAGTGTAGGTGTGGACCAGTATCACGCCCTCTGCCTCGCCGTGCCGCCGCCGGCAGGTCGTCTGGCACCGGCGTCAGTGTAGGTGTGGACCAGTATCACGTCCTCTACCTCGCCGTGCCGCCGCCGGCAGGTCGTCTGGCACCGGCGTCAGTGTAGGTGTGGAACAGTATCACGTCCTCTGCCTGCCGTGCCGCCGGCAGGTCGGTCTGTGTAGGGTCACGCCCTCTGCCTGTGTCACCCCGTCTCGGGAGCGCGGTAAGTTGTGGTGTGGTACAAGCGGCCCTGCCCTTCAGTTCAGTCGTCGAGTTTCTGAGGATCATCCGGTTGGTTGTTATATGTTTATGAGCGTCGGAAGTTGGGTGGGGGCGGGAGCGGAGGATCTTCCTCAACTGTTCCGGAGTTTAACATCCGGCCTATCTCAAAGAGTAGTGATGTCTCCCAACATTTGGTAGGTGGCGTCGCCGTTAATGATGTTAATGATGCCTTTAACACAAACGTCAGCTGACATGTGCAAGATTCGCACAAAGACTTAAACGTCTTCTTTTGCTTTCCTATCGATCTAATCTACCCAGGTCTCCTTATCTAACGATAACGATATAGCTGTACCAGTTGTGTATCGTTTCCGGCGATACTGCCGATCATTGTCATGTTGTCCTCCCCAGTCGCGAACCACCCCTCCCTGATACCACTGGCTCGTCCCTAGCTCTGACCATCCCCAGTCGCCTCCACCCCTCCCTGACACCACTGGCTCGTCCCTATCTCTGACCATCCCCAGTCGCCTCCACCCCTCCCTGACACCACTGGCTCGTCCCTATCTCTGACCATCCCCAGTCGTGTCCCACCCCTCTCTGACACCACTGGCTCGTCCCTATCTCTGACCATCCCCAGTCGCCTCCACCCCTCCCTGACACCACTGGCTCGTCCCTATCTCTGACCATCCCCAGTCGCGCCCCACCCCTCCCTGACACCACTGGCTCGTCCCTAGCTCTGACCATCCCCAGTCGTGTCCCACCCCTCCCTGACACCACTGGCTCGTCCCTAGCTCTGACCATCCCCAGTCGCGCCCCACCCCTCCCTGACACCACTGGCTCGTCCCTAGCTCTGACCATTCCCAGTCGCGCCCCACCCCTCCCTGACACCACTGGCTCGTCCCTATCTCTGACCATCCCCAGTCGTGTCCCACCCCTCCCTGACACCACTGGCTCGTCCCTAGCTCTGACCATCTCCAGTCGCGTCCCACCCCTCCCTGGCACCACTGGCTCGTCCCTAGCTCTGTCCGTCCCCAGTCGCGTCCCACCCCTCACTGACACCACTGGCTCGTCCCTAGCTCTGACCGTACCCAGTCGTGTCCCACCCCTCCCTGACACCACTGGCTCGTCCCTAGCTCTGACCATCTCCAGTCGCGTCCCACCCCTCCCTGGCACCACTGGCTCGTCCCTAGCTCTGACCGTCCCCAGTCGCGTCCCACCCCTCCCTGACACCACTGGCTCGTCCCTAGCTCTGACCGTACCCAGTCGTGTCCCACCCCTCCCTGGCACCACTGGCTCGTCCCTAGCTCTGACCGTCCCCAGTCGCCTCCCACCCCTCCCTGGCACCACTGGCTCGTCCATAGCTCTGACCGTCCCCCTCCTCCCCCGTGCCGGCGCGGCAGAACACGCAGACGAACCGGCTGATCAAGTACGACCCAGTACCGACCGACGACATCCAGGTGGAGCAGGTGGGCTTTTACGACCAGTGGATGGCCTTCCTCTACCAGTACGTGACGCCCCTCCAGCAGAAGGTGTTCGAGGGACACGTCCGAGAGGTGAGACAGCTGCGCGACGCACGACCTGCCCGCCGTCCAGCAGTCATGACCCCATTGCGACTTGACAAGTTGACAAATCATTACATTATTCAACTCTGAAATGATGTAACAAAAAGTAATTAATTGCAAAAACAAAATCCAATAAATAACTCTTAAATTATTCAACAAATAAATATATTTTCCACTCTATTTAATGGATATTGACTCGAGGATCCCGCGTCTGCCTGCTGTCTCCGTAGCCGCCGTACGCTGGAGCCAACTTCGTGGTGCGCTACAGATGGGACGTGCAGGCAGCACTGAAGCCTCACTGTGACAGCTCCACGTACTCCATCAACATCGCCCTCAACCAGCCCGGCATCGACTACGAGGTTAGTATCCCCCAACATGATCGCCCTCAACCAGCCCGACATCGACTACGAGGTTAGTATCCCCCAACATGATCGCCCTCAACCAGCCCGGCATCGACTACGCGGTTAGTATCCCCCAACATGATCGCCCTCAACCAGCCCGGCGTCGACTACGAGGTTAGTATCCCCCAACATGATCGCCCTCAACCAGCCCAGCATCGACTACGAGGTTAGTATCCCCCAACATGATCGCCCTCAACCAGCCCGGCATCGACTACGAGGTTAGTATCCCCCAACAGGATCGCCCTCAAACAGCCCGGCATATACTACTTGGCTAGGACCCTGTGGGACGGCGCCGGGTAGTTTGTAGCCTCCAGGGCAGCGACGACTTACTATTGAGCCCGCCTCTCTGTTCTGAACCTCGTCTGTCACTGTGCTGTGAGGGATGTGTGGCTGATCCCGCCTCTCTGAACCTCGTCTGCCACTGTGTTGACTGTGAGGGATGTGTGGCTGATCCCGCCTCTCTGAACCTCGTCTGTCACTGTACTGACTGTGAGGGATGTGTGGCTGATCCCGCCTCTCTGAACCTCGTCTGTCATTGTGCTGACTGTGAGGGATGTGTGGCTGATCCCGCCTCTCTGAACCTCGTCTGTCACTGTGCTGACTGTGAGGGATGTGTGGCTGATCCCGCCTCTCTGAACCTCGTCTGTCACTGTGCTGACTGTGAGGGATGTGTGGCTGATCCCGCCTCTCTGTTCTGAACCTCGCCTGTCACTGTGCTGTGAGGGATGTGTGGCTGATCCCGCCTCTCTGTTCTGAACCTCGCCTGCCACTGTGCTGACAGTGAGGGATGTGTGGCTGATCCCGCCTCTCTGAACCTCGTCTGTCACTGTGCTGACAGTGAGGGATGTGTGGCTGATCCCGCCTCTCTGTTCTGAACCTCGTCTGTCACTGTACTGACTGTGAGGGATGTGTGGCTGATCCCGCCTCTGTTCTGAACCTCGTCTGTCACTGTGCTGTGAGGGATGTGTGGCTGATCCCGCCTCTCTGAACCTCGCCTGTCACTGTGCTGACAGTGAAGGATGTGTGGCTGATCCCGCCTCTCTGTTCTGAACCTCGTCTGTCACTGTGCTGACTGTGAGGGATGTGTGGCTGATCCCGCCTCTCTGTTCTGAACCTCGTCTGTCACTGAGCTGACTGTGAGGGATGTGTGGCTGATCCCGCCTCTCTGTTCTGAACCTCGTCTGTCACTGAGCTGACTGTGAGGGATGTGTGGCTGATCCCGCCTCTCTGTTCTGAAACTCGTCTGTCACTGTGTTGACAGTGAGGGATGTGTGGCTGATCCCGCCTCTCTGTTCTGAACCTCGTCTGTCACTGTGCTGACATTGACGGATGTGTGGCTGATCCCGCCTCTCTGTTCTGAACCTCGTCTGTCACTGTACTGACCATGAGGGATGTGTGGCTGATCCCGCCTCTCTGTTCTGAACCTCGTCCGTCACTGTACTGACTGTGAGGGATGTGTGGTTGATCCCGCCTCTCTTTTCTGAACCTCGCCTGTCACTGTGCTGTGAGGGATGTGTGGCTGATCCCGCCTCTCTGAACCTCGCCTGTCACTGTGCTGACAGTGAGGGATGTGTGGCTGATCCCGCCTCTCTGTTCTGAACCTCGCCTGTCACTGTGCTGACTGTGAGGGATGTGTGGCTGATCCCGCCTCTCTGAACTTCGTCTGTCACTGTACTGACTGTGAGGGATGTGTAGCTGATCCCGCCTTTCTGAACCTCGCCTGTCACTGTGCTGGCAGTGAGGGATGGGTGGCTGATCCCGCCCCTCTGTTCTGAACCTCGTCTGTCACTGTGCTGACTGTGAGGGATGTGTGGCTGATCCCGCCTCTCTGAACCTCGTCTGTCACTGTGCTGACTGTGAGGGATGTGTGGCTGATCCCGCCTCTCTGAACCTCGTCTGTCACTGTGCTGACTGTGAGGGATGTGTGGCTGATCCCGCCTCTCTGAACCTCGTCTGTCACTGTGTTGACTGTGAGGGATGTGTGGCTGATCCCGCCTCTCTGAACCTCGCCGTCACTGTGCTGTGAGGGATGTGTGGCTGATCCCGCCTCTCTAAACCTCGTCTGTCACTGTGCTGACTGTAAGGGATGTGTGGCTGATCCCGCCTCTCTGTTCTGAACCTCGTCTGTCATTGTGCTGACTGTGAGGGATGTGTGGCTGATCCCGCCTCTCTGAACCTCGTCTGTCACTGTACTGACTGTGAGGGATGTGTGGCTGATCCCGCCTCTCTGAACCTCGCCTGTCACTGTGCTGACTGTGAGGTGTGTGTGGCTGATCCCGCCTCTCTGTTCTGAACCTCGCCTGTCACTGTGCTGTGAGGGATATGTGGCTGATCCCGCCTCTCTGAACCTCGTCTGTCACTGTGCTGACTGTGAGGGATGTGTGGCTGATCCCGCCTCTCTGTTCTGAACCTCGCCTGTCACTGTGCTGACTGTGAGGGATGTGTGGCTGATCCCGCCTCTCTGAACCTCGCCTGTCACTGTGCTGACTGTGAGGGATGTGTGGCTGATCCCGCCTCTCTGTTCTGAACCTCGCCTGTCACTGTGCTGTGAAGGATGTGTGGCTGATCCCGCCTCTCTGTTCTGAACCTCGTGTGTCACTGTGCTGACTGTGAGGGATGTGTGGCTGATCCCGCCTCTCTGTTCTGAACCTCGCCTGTCACTGTGTTGACAGTGAGGGATGTGTGGCTGATCCCGCCTCTCTGTTCTGCACCTCGTCTGTCACTGTGCTGACTGTGAGGGATGTGTGGCTGATCCCGCCTCTCTGTTCTGAACCTCGTCTGTCACTGTGCTGATAGTGAGGGATGTGTGGCTGATCCCGCCTCTCTGAACCTCGTCTGTCACTGTGCTGATAGTGAGGGATGTGTGGCTGATCCCGCCTCTCTGTTCTGAACCTCGTCTGTCACTGTACTGTCTGTGAGGGATGTGTGGCTGATCCCGCCTCTCTGAACCTCGTCTGTCACTGTGCTGACTGTGAGGGATGAGTGGCTGATCCCGCCTCTCTGAACCTCGTCTGTCATTGTGCTGACAGTGAGGAATGTGTGGCTGATCCCGCCTCTCTGTTCTGAACCTCGTCTGTCACTGTGCTGATAGTGAGGGATGTGTGGCTGATCCCGCCTCTCTGTTCTGAACCTCGTCTGTCACTGTGCTGACTGTGAGGGATGTGTGGCTGATCCCGCCTCTCTGAACCTCGCCTGTCACTGTGCTGACTGTGAGGGATGTGTGGCTGATCCCGCCTCTCTGAACCTCGCCTGTCACTGTGCTGACTGTTAGGGATGTGTGGCTGATCCCGCCTCTCTGTTCTGAACCTCGTCGGTCACTGTGCTGACTGTGAGGGATGTGTGGCTGATCCCGCCTCTCTGTTCTGAACCTCGTCCGTCACTGTGCTGACTGTGAGAGATGTGTGGCTGATCCCGCCTCTCTGTTCTGAACCTCGTCTGTCATTGTGCTGACAGTGAGGGATGTGTGGCTGATCCCGCCTCTCTGAACCTCGTCTGTCACTGTGCTGACTGTGAGGGATGTGTGGCTGATCCCGCCTCTCTGAACCTCGTCCGTCACTGTGCTGACTGTGAGAGATGTGTGGCTGATCCCGCCTCTCTGTTCTGAACCTCGTCCGTCACTGTGCTGACTGTGAGAGATGTGTGGCTGATCCCGCCTCTCTGAACCTCGTCTGTCATTGTGCTGACAGTGAGGGATGTGTGGCTGATCCCGCCTCTCTGAACCTCGTCTGTCACTGTGCTGACTGTTAGGGATGTGTGGCTGATCCCGCCTCTCTGTTCTGAACCTCGTCGGTCACTGTGCTGACTGTGAGGGATGTGTGGCTGATCCCGCCTCTCTGTTCTGAACCTCGTCCGTCACTGTGCTGACTGTGAGAGATGTGTGGCTGATCCCGCCTCTCTGTTCTGAACCTCGTCTGTCATTGTGCTGACAGTGAGGGATGTGTGGCTGATCCCGCCTCTCTGAACCTCGTCTGTCACTGTGCTGACAGTGAGGGATGTGTGGCTGATCCCGCCTCTCTGAACCTCGTCTGTCACTGTGCTGACTGTGAGGGATGTGTGGCTGATCCCGCCTCTCTGTTCTGTACCTCGTCTGTCATTGTGCTGACAGTGAGGGATGTGTGGCTGATCCCGCCTCTCTGAACCTCGTCTGTCATTGTGCTGACAGTGAGGGATGTGTGGCTGATCCCGCCTCTCTGAACCTCGTCTGTCATTGTGCTGACAGTGAGGGATGTGTGGCTGATCCCGCCTCTCTGAACCTCGTCTGTCACTGTGCTGACTGTTGTAGCGGACGTCACGCCGCGGCTTGATGTCTTATGTTTGTATTATTAAGTGTTCTTGTATTATTTAACTGCCGCGTATCTTCCTTTCACCTTCCATAGCTTTCAAGCGCGCCACAGTTGTCAACCGGCGGCCGCATTCCGCCGGTTCGGCAGAATAACTTCTAGAACAAACGAATACATATTATCAAATGATCTAACTTATATATTGCTAATTCTATTTACCTGTCGTTCGTTTTCTTACTTCATATTTCGCGCACTACTCGTCTTATTTCGTTTCATGTAATTCTGTATGCGCGTTCGGGAGTTTAGTATTCGTTCGGTACCGAATTGTGTCGTGTGCCGAATTGCGTCCTTCTCGTCATGCGCTTCGACGCGCAAGGTCGCGCCCGCGCCCGCTCCGCCGACAATACAATCGTGAAGCCTCGCTCGAACTCTCGATAACCAACACGACGCACGTGATCGCTACATTGGTGACCCCCGACGTGATCAGTGATAGTCCATTCGGCAAGTGGACATAAACTAAGTGGCGACGCACGTGCGTTCCTGAGTGTGCGTTGGCCTCGCGGAGTGGGCCCGACAGCCAAGACGCCATGCCGGTCCAGTCCGGCACCTTCAGGCTGCCTGCCTTCTCGCCGGAGGAGGCAGACCTGTGGCTGGTGCAAGTCGACTGCGCCTTCGACGTGGCGGGCATCGACGACGATGTCGTGAAATTCAAAGCAACGGAGCAACGGAGCGGTTGTAAAGCAGTCTAGAGATGCGGCGCCACCGCGGCACGCCGGCGTCCTCGGACACGCCGGCGTCCGCGGACACGCCGGCGTCCTCGGACACGCCGGCGTCCTCGGACACGCCGGCGTCCTCGGACACGCCTGCGTCATCGGACACGCTGGCGTCCTCGGACACGCTGGCGTCCTCGGGCACGCCGGTGTTCATGGACGCGACGCCGGACCCGTCTGCTGGACAGCAGCTCTGTGCTGTCGCTGCGGGGGGTCCGGCAGTTGCGGCGGGAGGCGGGTCCGGCGTCACGTCCATGAACACCGGCGTGGCCGAGGACGCCGGCGTGTCCGAGGACGCCGGCGTGTCCGAGGACGCCGGCGTGTCTGAGGGGTATTTGCGCATCAGCAAGGAGGCCCAGTTGAAGATGAGCTGCAGCTGCCAGCTAAACTGCCAGCCAGCGTTGGTGCCGTCGTGGTACCAGGAGGCCAAGTTGTAGCCGGCGCTGATGCTGATGAGCATGGCAAGAGCGGAGTCGATGAAGCTCCAGTCCAGGTCGGGCGTGTCGTCCGAGAACACCGGCGTGTCCGAGGACGCAGGCGTGTCCGAGGACGCCGGCGTGTCCGATGACGCAGGCGTGTCCGAGGACGCAGGCGTGTCCAAGGACGCCGGCGTGCCGCGGTGGCGCCGCATCTCTAGACTGCTTTACAACCGCTCCGTTGCTTTGAATTTCACGACATCGTCGTCGATGCCCGCCACGTCGAAGGCGCAGTCGACTTGCACCAGCCACAGGTCTGCCTCCTCCGGCGAGAAGGCAGGCAGCCTGAAGGTGCCGGACTGGACCGGCATGGCGTCTTGGCTGTCGGGCCCACTCCGCGAGGCCAACGCACACTCAGGAACGCACGTGCGTCGCCACTTAGTTTATGTTCACTTGTCGAATGGACTATCACTGATCACGTCGGGGTCACCTAGTGTGGCTGATCCCGCCTCTCTGTTCTGAACCTCGTCCGTCACTGTGCTGACTGTGAGGGATGTGTGGCTGATCCCGCCTCTCTGTTCTGAACCTCGTCTGTCATTGTGCTGACAGTGAGGGATGTGTGGCTGATCCCGCCTCTCTGAACCTCGTCTGTCATTGTGCTGACAGTGAGGGATGTGTGGCTGATCCCGCCTCTCTGAACCTCGTCTGTCACTGTGCTGACTGTGAGGGATGTGTGGCTGATCCCGCCTCTCTGTTCTGAACCTCGTCCGTCACTGTGCTGACTGTGAGGGATGTGTGGCTGATCCCGCCTCTCTGTTCTGAACCTCGTCCGTCACTGTGAGGGATGTGTGGCTGATCCCGCCTCTGTGTTCTGAACCTCGTCTGTCATTGTGCCGCCTCTCTGTTCTGAACCTCGTCTGTCACTGTACTGACTGTGAGGGATGTGTGGCTGATCCCGCCTCTCTGAACCTCGTCTGTCATTGTGCTGACAGTGAGGGATGTGTGGCTGATCCCGCCTCTCTGAACCTCGTCTGTCATTGTGCTGACAGTGAGGGATGTGTGGCTGATCCCGCCTCTCTGAACCTCGTCTGTCACTGTGCTGACTGTGAGGGATGTGTGGCTGATCCCGCCTCTCTGTTCTGAACCTCGTCTGTCACTGTGCTGACTGTGAGGGATGTGTGGCTGATCCCGCCTCTCTGTTCTGAACCTCGTCCGTCACTGTGCTGACTGTGAGGGATGTGTGGCTGATCCCGCCTCTGTTCTGAACCTCGTCTGTCACTGTGCTGTGAGGGATGTGTGGCTGATCCCGCCTCTCTGAACCTCGCCTGTCACTGTGCTGACTGTGAGGGATGTGTGGCTGATCCCGCCTCTCTGAACCTCGTCCGTCACTGTGCTGACTGTGAGGGATGTGTGGCTGATCCCGCCTCTCTGAACCTCGTCCGTCACTGTGCTGACTGTGAGGATGTGTGGCTGATCCCGCCTCTCTGTTCTGAACCTCGTCTGTCACTGTGCTGACTGTGAGGGATGTGTGGCTGATCCCGCCTCTGTTGTGAACGTCACTGCCGACTGTGAGGAATGCTGATCCGATCTCTCCCCCGTCTCTCCTCCCTCCCCAGGGCGGCGGTGTTCACTTCACGCGCTACAAGTGTTCCGTGACTGACTCGCGTCTCGGCTGGATGCTGATGCACCCGGGGCGTCTAACGCACCAGCACCAGGGCCTGCCCACCACCAACGGAACCAGATACATCATGGTCTCCTTCGTCGACCCAGACGTCTGATTGGTTGGCTATCTCTGTCATGGCGTCTGATTGGTCAGCTGACACCGTCAGGGCGTCTGATTGGTCAGCGGTCACCGCTAGGGCGTCTGATTGGTCAGCTGACACCGTCAGGGCGTCTGATTGGTCAGCGGTCACCGCCAGGGCGTCTGATTGGTCAGCTGACACCGCCAGGGCGTCTGATTGGTCAGCGGTCACCGCTGGAACGTCTGATTTATCACTGGTCAGCCCGAGACGCCGGGTGTGCACGTGGCTGGTGCAGGTTATACCGAAACATGTGCACTTCTCAGTTAAATGGTGATGTTTGCATATGGAACTGCTGTTAAGCGATATTTCGAGACCGGTACCGCTATTTGATGAGACGGATGCCTCGATCGCAGAGTGTATCTTTTTACTGTTGATGGCATCTTGTCTTGGTTGTGAACGTTGCTGATAACGTCGTTTGAAACCAAAGAAGTCACGTGTTAAAAGACAACACCATCACACACGACTTATTTGCCGTTTATCATGAGCTTTACAAAGATAAGCGCAGTTTTGCGGTCATTTTGTTCGCACAGCACTTAAAGGGAATATTTCACCTTGTTAAAAGTACGAGGAATGATGGAAAAGAGTGTCCTGATTACGGTTCTGGCATTCGTTTTTGCGAGAAAAAATAGCAATTTGTTATTGTTGGAAAAATATTCATCTTTTTACATGTGACGTCACAAGAATCTTGAGTCACCAAAATGAGTTGTGACAGTCATACCGGCAAAAATCTATCCTTGAATCAGAATGTCAATAACACCAACAACAATCTCGTTCGGTTCAAATAGCGAAAACGAAGTGCGGTAGAAATAATAGTGGAGTAGTGATGACGTATGCGAAACGTCACGGGATTTGTCCATTTAAAATAAAACCAAATATACCCAACGGTTTTTGCGTTGAAACTCAGCAACTAGGTCGTTTTGGAAGGCAAAATGTCCGATTTGGAGATATCCCAGTACGCCCCACAATCTGTCTACCTCAGTTAAAAACTAATGTTAAAGGTGAAATATTCCCTTCAAGACACTATTTAAATATTGTGTTGTTTTATGCACTGTGCTTTGTCCAGTGTTTAATTATGCGTGCTGTGCTTCGTAAGGGAACTTTTGCGCGGGTTACCTGCTTATAGATGGCTTTGCTAGTGATGGCTTTGGCAGCAACTGTCCGTGCAAGAGAACCAGTGGTGGGCACGGTTCCGCTAATCCGCTACTTAGCGAAACTAACTTTTCGTTTAGCGGATTAGCATTTCCGCTAATTTTGGAAACCGTTAGCGCGGACCAATTAGCTTCCGCTAAATTTAGTTCCGCTAACTTTAAGTCCGCTAACAAAATTCATACAGGTTTGTTCTCGTCTGTTGTGGCCGAGGGGCAGGTGAGGAAGAGGGAATGACAGGGACGGAGCACCCTTCCGCTTGTTTAAACGAATCGAATTAAATGAACAAATAATTCATTTGTTCGTTTAATTATTTGTGTACACCTTGAGCATCGTTTGATCTTGGCATGCTATACCTTTTTGGAAAGCTCTGTCTAAGCTACAACATTAGAATTTCATCTCTCTAGGTCTGTTTTTAAAGGTTTTAGAGCCAAAAAAACAAACCGAAGCTAAATTCATATGATCAAGTTAGCGGTTAGCAGCTAGCGTTAGCTTCCGCTATTTTTTTCTGCGGTTTAGCGTTAGCGAAGCTAATTTTTTAGTTAGCGGATTAGCGGTTAGCGAAGCTAACTTTTCGGTTAGCTGTGCCCACCACTGAAGAGAAGTAGTATGCCAGCGGATAGTTAGGCTCTTTATGTCGGTGCGTATTTTGTCGCAATATAGGACAGGTGTTTGGCTCTGCACCGGACATGGGAGATCTGCACAAAGCGTCAATAGACAATATAGGACAGGTGTTTGGCTCTGTACCGGACATGGGAGATCTGCACAAAGCGTCAATAGACAATAGAGGACAGGTGTTTGGCTCTGTACCGGACATGGGAGATCTGCACAAAGCGTCAAGACAATATAGGACAGGTGTTTGGCTCTGTACCGGACATGGGAGATCTGCACAGAGCGTCAATAGACAATATAGGACAGGTGTTTGGCTCTGTACCGGACATGGGAGATCTGCACAAAGCGTCAATAGACAATATAGGACAGGTGTTTGGCTCTGTACCGGACATGGGAGATCTGCACAAAGCGTCAATAGACAATATAGGACAGGTGTTTGGCTCTGTACCGGACATGGGAGATCTGCACAAAGCGTCAATAGACAATAGAGGACAGGTGTTTGGCTCTGCACCGGACATGGGAGATCTGCACAAAGCGTCAATAGACAATATAGGACAGGTGTTTGGCTCTGTACCGGACATGGGAGATCTGCACAAAGCGTCAATAGACAATATAGGACAGGTGTTTGGCTCTGTACCGGACATGGGAGATCTGCACAAAGCGTCAATAGACAATATAGGACAGGTGTTTGGCTCTGCACCGGACATGGGAGATCTGCACAAAGCGTCAATAGACAATATAGGACAGGTGTTTGGCTCTGCACCGGACATGGGAGATCTGCACAAAGCGTCAATAGACAATATAGGACAGGTGTTTGGCTCTGTACCGGACATGGGAGATCTGCACAAAGCGTCAATAGACAATATAGGACAGGTGTTTGGCTCTGCACCGGACATGGGAGATCTGCACAAAGCGTCAATAGACAATATAGGACAGGTGTTTGGCTCTGTACCGGACATGGGAGATCTGCACAAAGCGTCAATAGACAATATAGGACAGGTGTTTGGCTCTGCACCGGACATGGGAGATCTGCACAAAGCGTCAATAGACAATATAGGACAGGTGTTTGGCTCTGTACCGGACATGGGAGATCTGCACAAAGCGTCAATAGAACTGTGAAGTGTTGCTGCTCGGCGGTGCCGAGCCAGACGTGCGGCATATGATCTGTGGGAGACACGTGTGTTCGTCGCCTGGGTAGTGCAGCGGGTACTGCGAAGTGGTGCCGAGCCAGACGTGCGGCATATAATCTGTGGGAGACACGGTGTTCGTCGCCTGGGTAGTTCCGCGGGTACTGTGTACACAGGATAGTTGAATAGCACCACTGCCTCCCTACCTACCTACCTCATACATAGGTAGGTGGGCAGGTTGGTAGGGTAGGTGTAGGTGTTCAGTCGAGCTTCCTGCGTAACAGCCCAAAGCACACGCCGTACTCTCCGTTCTGTGCGATTGTCCTATTCTCGGCACAGAATGGCTTTCATCGTTGCAGCAATACACGACATATGCCAAACTCGGCTCTTTCAGTGAGAAGAACAGCACGGAAAGACAGCGAGCGAGCGCTGTGCCAGATTCGGGTGCCGCGATGTTCCGACGGATATCTGCCATCGAGCTATATCACACGCATATAACAAGAGACGGGCTCGTTACTCATCCTGGGAGGGCAGGGTTCGTTACTCATCCTGGGAAGGCAGGGTTCGTTACTCATCCTGGGAAGGCAGGGTTCGTTACTCATCCTGGGAAGGCAGCACACACACAGCCGGCAGCAGTCAGACTTAGAATACCATGACAATACGACTCATCAAGACATGCTGGAGCCTGCAAAACATCACATGTCCAGCGGAGATTAAGTCTGCATAGTAGGCGCACTACCAGAGCTAATATCCTTGTTCCGCGCTGACTACAGAAGAGGGCATAACACAGGTTACAGCCTATTGAAGTAGCATGCAAATGATTGCCTCGCGAGTAGCTAAGTACCAGGCCAAGCACACACCTGACCTCGGAGCACCATCCCACAACACAGACAACTCCAAACTCGCTGTAGACAGAAACCAGGCCTTCGCATTTCATGCAGCTGGCATGCTCTTCAGGCCACCAGACGCATCGCCTACTGTGAACGGCAGACCGCTTGGGACCCTAATTTTCGGCGATAACTTTTGAATGCATCAACTGGCATGCGCGAATTTCTCGCAATGGACGTTTCAGGTTCTGCACTAATTTATATTCCAAAGGTTGGCTAGTGTCAAACGAAAATTTAGGGCACTTTCCATTCACTCGTAATGTTGCTAAGATAATGCGAGCTCGGATATGTCGCTCTGTAGCCCCGCCCTCGGCTCCGCCCACCACTCGCAACCGACCGGTCACGGGTCGGACAGCGCCGGTTCAAGGTCAGTCAGGGCGGAACTAAGCTCTGACGTCAGAGCATAGCTCCACTCTTTTACGATAGCCTCTACCCACAGATTAAATTCCCTGCGCGAGTTTTAACATTACGAGTAAATGGCAAGTGCCCTAAATTTTCGTTTGACATTAACCGACTTTAATGATACAAATTGGCACAGAGTCTGAAATATCCATTGCGAGAAATTCGTTCATGCCAGTTGGTTCTTTCCAGTTATCGCCGAAAATGAGTGTCCCAGGCGGTCTGCCGTTCAGAGTAGTTAGCCGAACCGCGGTACATGTTCTGATAAGCAGATAGCTCCACGCTCAACAGTCACAGCCTCTGTCCAGTGGGCCAGACTCGGCCCCGGACACCCAAGTCCCGCGCGCGGCGCGCGTGCAGCGCGACTGGCCTCAACTCATCAACAGAACAACCGCGGCGCGCGGCGAGGGCAGGCGAAATCGATCCCCGGAGGAGGTGCCTTCCATGGCGGCCTGTGCCGGACGGAGGCAGGTCTCTCAGGCCATGCGCATGATCTCTGCTCTGACGACGTCTGCGCGCTGTATGGTATGACAGCGTAGCAGGCAGGCCTGGTGCTGGGCGGCGCGGTCGGCCAGCACCTGGCGCAGCTGGTCCGGCGGCAGTGTGCTGGCCAGGTGGTCCAGCAGTGCGGCCAGCGCCGACTGCTGGCCGCCGCCCGGCTCGGCCGTCTGCTGGGCAGCAGTCAGGGCCAGCAGGGCCGCCCGCCAGTCCCCCAGCCCCGCACACCGCTCCTGAGACGGGGACAACACACACTGACAGTCATGGGCAGGGCCAGCAGGGCCAGCAGGGCCAGCAGGGCCAGCAGGGCCAGCAGGGCCGCCCGCCAGTCCCCCAGCCCCGCACACCGCTCCTGAGACGGGGACAACACACACAGACAGTCATGGACAGGGCCAGCAGGGCCAGCAGGGCCGCCCGCCAGTCCCCCAGCCCCGCACACCGCTCCTGAGACGGACAACACACACTGACAGTCAGGGACAGGGCCAGCAGGGCCAGCAGGGCCAGCAGGGCCAGCAGGGCCGTCCGCCAGTCCCCCAGCCCCGCACACCGCTCCTGAGACGGGGACAACACACACTGACAGTCAGGGACAGGGCCAGCAGGGCCAGCAGGGCCAGCAGGGCCAGCAGGGCCGCCCGCCAGTCCCCCAGCCCCGCACACCGCTCCTGAGATGGGGACAACACACACTGACAGTCAGGGACAGGGCCAGCAGGGCCGCCCGCCAGTCCCCCAGCCCCGCACACCGCTCCTGAGACGGGGACAACACACACTGACAGTCAGGGACAGGGCCAGCAGGGCCAGCAGGGCCGCCCGCCAGTCCCCCAGCCCCGCACACCGCTCCTGAGACGGACAACACACACTAGCAGTCAGGGACAGGGCCAGCAGGGCCAGCAGGGCCAGCAGGGCCAGCAGGGCCAGCAGGGCCAGCAGGGCCAGCAGGGCCAGCAGGGCCGCCCGCCAGTCTCCCAGCCCCGCACACCGCTCCTGAGACGGGGACAACACACACTGACAGTCATGGGCAGGGCCAGCAGGGCCAGCAGGGCCAGCAGGGCCGCCCGCCAGTCCCCCACACCGCTCCTGAGACGGGGACAACACACACTGACAGTCATGGACAGGGCCAGCAGGGCCGCCCGCCAGTCCCCCAGCCCCGCACACCGCTCCTGAGACGGGGACAACACACACTGACAGGCATGGACAGGGCCAGCAGGGCCGCCCGCCAGTCCCCCAGCCCCGCACACCGCTCCTGAGACGGGGACAACACACACTGACAGTCATGGACAGGGCCAGCAGGGCCGCCCGCCAGTCCCCCAGCCCCGCACACCGCTCCTGAGACGGGGACAACACACACTGACAGTCATGGACAGGGCCAACAGGGCCGCCCGCCAGTCCCCCAGCCCCGCACACCGCTCCTGAGACGGGGACAACACACACTGACAGTCATGGACAGGGCCAGCAGGGCCGCCCGCCAGTCCCCCAGCCCCGCACACCGCTCCTGAGACGGACAACACACACTAGCAGTCAGGGACAGGGCCAGCAGGGCCAGCAGGGCCAGCAGGGCCAGCAGGGCCAGCAGGGCCAGCAGGGCCAGCAGGGCCAGCAGGGCCGCCCGCCAGTCTCCCAGCCCCGCACACCGCTCCTGAGACGGGGACAACACACACTGACAGTCATGGGCAGGGCCAGCAGGGCCAGCAGGGCCAGCAGGGCCAGCAGGGCCGCCCGCCAGTCCCCCACACCGCTCCTGAGACGGGGACAACACACACTGACAGTCATGGACAGGGCCAGCAGGGCCGCCCGCCAGTCCCCCAGCCCCGCACACCGCTCCTGAGACGGGGACAACACACACTGACAGGCATGGACAGGGCCAGCAGGGCCGCCCGCCAGTCCCCCAGCCCCGCACACCGCTCCTGAGACGGGGACAACACACACTGACAGTCATGGACAGGGCCAGCAGGGCCGCCCGCCAGTCCCCCAGCCCCGCACACCGCTCCTGAGACGGGGACAACACACACTGACAGTCATGGACAGGGCCAGCAGGGCCGCCCGCCAGTCCCCCAGCCCCGCACACCGCTCCTGAGACGGGGACAACACACACTGACAGTCATGGACAGGGCCAGCAGGGCCGCCCGCCAGTCCCCCAGCCCCGCACACCGCTCCTGAGACGGGGACAACACACACTGACAGTCATGGACAGGGCCAGCAGGGCCAGCAGGGCCGCCCGCCAGTCCCCCACACCGCTCCTGAGACGGGGACAACACACACTGACAGTCATGGACAGGGCCAGCAGGGCCGCCCGCCAGTCCCCCAGCCCCGCACACCGCTCCTGAGACGGGGACAACACACACTGACAGTCATGGACAGGGCCAGCAGGGCCGCCCGCCAGTCCCCCAGCCCCGCACACCGCTCCTGAGACGGGGACAACACACACTGACAGTCATGGACAGGGCCAGCAGGGCCAGCAGGGCCGCCCGCCAGTCCCCCAGCCCCGCACACCGCTCCTGAGACGGGGACAACACACACTGACAGTCATGGGCAGGGCCAGCAGGGCCGCACGCCAGTCCCCCAGCCCCGCACACCGCTCCTGAGACGGGGACAACACACACTGACAGTCATGGACAGGGCCAGCAGGGCCGCCCGCCAGTCCCCCAGCCCCGCACACCGCTCCTGAGACGGGGACAACACACACTGACAGTCATGGACAGGGCCAGCAGGGCCGCCCGCCAGTCCCCCAGCCCCGCACACCGCTCCTGAGACGGGGACAACACACACTGACAGTCATGGGCAGGGCCAGCAGGGCCAGCAGGGCCGCCCGCCAGTCCCCCAGCCCCGCACACCGCTCCTGAGACGGGGACAACACACACTGACAGTCATCGACAGGGCCAGCAGGGCCAGCAGGGCCAGCAGGGCCGCCCGCCAGTCCCCCAGCCCCGCACACCGCTCCTGAGACGGGGACAACACACACTGACAGTCATGGGCAGGGCCAGCAGGGCCAGCAGGGCCGCCCGCCAGTCCCCCAGCCCCGCACACCGCTCCTGAGACGGGGACAACACACACTGACAGTCAGGGACAGGGCCAGCAGGGCCAGCAGGGCCAGCAGGGCCAGCAGGGCCAGCAAGGCCGCCCGCCAGTCCCCCAGCCCCGCACACCGCTCCTGAGACGGGGACAACACACACTGACAGTCATGGACAGGGCCAGCAGGGCCAGCAGGGCCGCCCGCCAGTCCCCCAGCCCCGCACACCGCTCCTGAGACGGGGACAACACACACTGACAGTCATGGACAGGGCCAGCAGGGCCAGCAGGGCCAGCAGGGCCGCCCGCCAGTCCCCCAGCCCCGCACACCGCTCCTGAGACGGGGACACCACACACTGACAGTCAGGGACAGGGCCAGCAGGGCCGCCCGCCAGTCTCCCAGCCCCGCACACCGCTCCTGAGACGGGGACAACACACACTGACAGTCATCGACAGGGCCAGCAGGGCCAGCAGGGCCGCCCGCCAGTCCCCCAGCCCCGCACACCGCTCCTGAGACGGGGACAACACACACTGACAGTCATGGACAGGGCCAGCAGGGCCGCCCGCCAGTCTCCCAGCCCCGCACACCGCTCCTGAGACGGGGACAACACACACTGACAGTCATGGACAGGGCCAGCAGGGCCGCCCGCCAGTCTCCCAGCCCCGCACACCGCTCCTGAGACGGGGACAACACACACTGACAGTCATGGACAGGGCCAGCAGGGCCAGCAGGGCCGCCCGCCAGTCCCCCAGCCCCGCACACCGCTCCTGAGACGGGGACAACACACACTGACAGTCATCGACAGGGCCAGCAGGGCCAGCAGGGCCGCCCGCCAGTCCCCCAGCCCCGCACACCGCTCCTGAGACGGGGACAACACACACTGACAGTCATGGACAGGGCCAGCAGGGCCAGCAGGGCCGCCCGCCAGTCCCCCAGCCCCGCACACCGCTCCTGAGACGGGGACAACACACACTGACAGTCATCGACAGGGCCAGCAGGGCCAGCAGGGCCGCCCGCCAGTCCCCCAGCCCCGCACACCGCTCCTGAGACGGGGACAACACACACTGACAGTCATGGACAGGGCCAGCAGGGCCGCCCGCCAGTCTCCCAGCCCCGCACACCGCTCCTGAGACGGGGACAACACACACTGACAGTCATGGACAGGGCCAGCAGGGCCAGCAGGGCCGCCCGCCAGTCCCCCAGCCCCGCACACTGCTCCTGAGACGGGGACAACACACACTGACAGTCATGGACAGGGCCAGCAGGGCCGCCCGCCAGTCTCCCAGCCCCGCACACCGCTCCTGAGACGGGGACAACACAGACTGACAGTCATGGACAGGGCCAGCAGGGCCAGCAGGGCCGCCCGCCAGTCCCCCAGCCCCGCACACCGCTCCTGAGACGGGGACAACACACACTGACAGTCATGGACAGGGCCAGCAGGGCCGCCCGCCAGTCCCCCAGCCCCGCACACCGCTCCTGAGACGGGGACAACACACACTGACAGTCATGGACAGGGCCAGCAGGGCCAGCAGGGCCGCCCGCCAGTCCCGCACACCGCTCCTGAGACGGGGACAACACACACTGACAGTCATGGAAAGGGCCAGCAGGGCCAGCAGGGCCGCCCGCCAGTCCCCCAGCCCCGCACACCGCTCCTGAGACGGGGACAACACACACTGACAGTCATGGACAGGGCCAGCAGGGCCGCCCGCCAGTCCCCCAGCCCCGCACTCCGCTCCTGAGACGGGGACAACACACACTGACAGTCATGGACAGGGCCAGCAGGGCCGCCCGCCAGCCCCGCACACCGCTCCTGAGACGGGGACAACACACACTGACAGTCATGGACAGGGCCAGCAGGGCCAGCAGGGCCGCCCGCCAGTCCCCCAGCCCCGCACACCGCTCCTGAGACAGGGACAACACACACTGACAGTCATGGACAGGGCCAGCAGGGCCAGCAGGGCCGCCCGCCAGTCCCCCAGCCCCGCACACCGCTCCTGAGACGGGGACAACACACACTGACAGTCATGGGCAGGGCCAGCAGGGCCAGCAGGGCCGCCCGCCAGTCCCCCAGCCCCGCACACCGCTTTGAGACGGGGACAACACACACTGACAGTCATGGACAGGGCCAGCAGGGCCGCCCGCCAGTCCCCCAGCCCCGCACACCGCTCCTGAGACGGGGACAACACACACTGACAGTCATGGACAGGGCCAGCAGGGCCGCCCGCCAGTCCCCCAGCCCCGCACACCGCTCCTGAGACGGGGACAACACACACTGACAGTCATCGACAGGGCCAGCAGGGCCGCCCGCCAGTCTCCCAGCCCCGCACACCGCTCCTGAGACGGGGACAACACACACTGACAGTCAGGGACAGGGCCAGCAGGGCCAGCAGGGCCGCCCGCCAGTCCCCCAGCCCCGCACACCGCTCCTGAGACGGGGACAACACACACTGCCAGTCATCGACAGGGCCAGCAGGGCCAGCAGGGCCGCCCGCCAGTCCCCCAGCCCCGCACACCGCTCCTGAGACGGGGACAACACACACAGGCAGTCATGGGCAGGGCCAGCTTGAACCAGCCAATCTAAGCAACAGAGCAACACATGCATTCTAGTATAGCCCACTTCGACATAGTGGTACGGAAAACCCGTCCGCTCTCCCCACCTTACGTTCGGAATAAATATGAGGACAGCTACACTCGGACTTCATAAAGAGTTGTATCACAGCGCGTGCCTGTCGGTAAGCCATAACCTGCGATCAGAGATCTCCGACACCGCATGTGATCTATTGACACCCACCCTCACGGTCACGCCACTCCGCTCCCAGCCCCCTCCCCCGTCTGACCGAGACGGAGCTGTCATCCGTGACCTCACCCTCACCTTGGCGTGCTCCAGCGCCGCCTCCGGGTATTTAGCGGCGACGATGCCGGCCGCCGGCGCCAGCTCAGCACAGAGAGCCTGCAGTGCGTCCCGGCCCACCGCCGAGGGGTTGGCCGCCAGGAACTGGCCGATGTTGAGCCGGTCCTCTGCAGAGGGCAGGTCCGAGCACAGCAGCGACTGGCGGCCGCACAGGGACGGATAGGCAGTCAGGGGGGACACAGTCAGTCACAGCAGCACGATCAGACGCCAGACACGGGACACAGTCAGTCACATCAGCACGATCAGACGGCAGACACGGGACACAGTCAGTCACAGCAGCACGATCAAACGGCGGACACGGGATACAGTCAGTCACAGCACCACCAGCAGACGGCAGACACGGGACACAGTCAGTCACAGCAGCACGATCAGACGCCAGACACGGGACACAGTCAGTCACAGCACCACCATCAGATGGCAGACACGGGACACAGTCAGTCACAGCAGCACGATCAAACGGCAGACACGGGACACAGTCAGTCACAGCAGCACGATCAGACGGCAGACACGGGACACAGTCAGTCACAGCACCACCAGCAGACGGCAGACACGGGACACAGTCAGTCACAGCAGCACGATCAGACGGCAGACACGGGACACAGTCAGTCACAGCACCACGATCAAACGGCAGACACGGGACACAGTCAGTCACAGCAGCACGACCAGACGGCAGACACGGGGCACAGTCAGTCACATCAGCACGATCAGACGGCAGACACGGGACACAGTCAGTCACAGCAGCACGATCAAACGGCGGACACGGGATACAGTCAGTCACAGCACCACCATCAGATGGCAGACACGGGACACAGTCAGTCACAGCAGCACGATCAGACGCCAGACACGGGACACAGTCAGTCACAGCAACACGATCAGACGGCAGACACGGGACGGTAACACAGTCAGTCACAGCAGCACGATCAGACGGCAGACACGGGACACAGTCAGTCACAGCAGCACGATCAGACGGCAGACACGAGACACAGTCAGTCACAGCACCACCATCAGATGGCAGACACGGGACACAGTCAGTCACAGCAGCACGATCAAACGGCAGACACGGGACACAGTCAGTCACAGCAGCACGATCAGACGGCAGACACGGGACACAGTCAGTCACAGCACCACCAGCAGACGGCAGACACGGGACACAGTCAGTCACAGCAGCACGATCAGACGGCAGACACGGGACACAGTCAGTCACAGCACCACGATCAAACGGCAGACACGGGACACAGTCAGTCACAGCAGCACGACCAGACGGCAGACACGGGGCACAGTCAGTCACATCAGCACGATCAGACGGCAGACACGGGACACAGTCAGTCACAGCAGCACGATCAAACGGCGGACACGGGATACAGTCAGTCACAGCACCACCATCAGATGGCAGACACGGGACACAGTCAGTCACAGCAGCACGATCAGACGCCAGACACGGGACACAGTCAGTCACAGCAACACGATCAGACGGCAGACACGGGACACAGTCAGTCACAGCAGCACGATCAAACGGCAGACACGGGACACAGTCAGTCACAGCAGCACGATCAGACGGCAGACACGGGACGGGAACACAGTCAGTCACAGCAGCACGATCAAACGGCAGACACGGGACACAGTCAGTCACAGCAGCACGATCAGACGCCAGACACGGGACACAGTCAGTCACATCAGCACGATCAGACGGCAGACACGGGACACAGTCAGTCACAGCAGCACGATCAGACGGCAGACACGGGACGGTAACACAGTCAGTCACAGCAGCACGATCAAACGGCAGACACGGGACACAGTCAGTCACAGCAGCACGATCAGACGCCAGACACGGGACACAGTCAGTCACATCAGCACGATCAGACGGCAGACACGGGACGGGAACACAGTCAGTCACAGCAGCACGATCAGACGCCAGACACGGGACACAGTCAGTCACATCAGCACGATCAGACGGCAGACACGGGACATAGTCAGTCACAGCAGCACGATCAGACGGCAGACACGGGACACAGTCAGTCACAGCAGCACGATCAGACGGCAGACACGGGACACAGTCAGTCACAGCACCACCATCAGATGGCAGACACGGGACACAGTCAGTCACAGCAGCACGATCAAACGGCAGACACGGGACACAGTCAGTCACAGCAGCACGATCAGACGGCAGACACGGGACACAGTCAGTCACAGCACCACCAGCAGACGGCAGACACGGGACACAGTCAGTCACAGCAGCACGATCAGACGGCAGACACGGGACACAGTCAGTCACAGCACCACGATCAAACGGCAGACACGGGACACAGTCAGTCACAGCAGCACGACCAGACGGCAGACACGGGGCACAGTCAGTCACATCAGCACGATCAGACGGCAGACACGGGACACAGTCAGTCACAGCAGCACGATCAAACGGCGGACACGGGATACAGTCAGTCACAGCACCACCATCAGATGGCAGACACGGGACACAGTCAGTCACAGCAGCACGATCAGACGCCAGACACGGGACACAGTCAGTCACAGCAGCACGATCAGACGGCAGACACGGGACACAGTCAGTCACAGCAGCACGATCAAACGGCAGACACGGGACACAGTCAGTCACAGCAGCACGATCAGACGGCAGACACGGGACGGGAACACAGTCAGTCACAGCAGCACGATCAAACGGCAGACACGGGACACAGTCAGTCACAGCAGCACGATCAGACGCCAGACACGGGACACAGTCAGTCACATCAGCACGATCAGACGGCAGACACGGGACGGGAACACAGTCAGTCACCGCAGCACGATCAGACGCCAGACACGGGACACAGTCAGTCACATCAGCACGATCAGACGGCAGACACGGGACACAGTCAGTCACAGCAGCACGATCAGACGGCAGACACGGGACACAGTCAGTCACAGCAGCACGATCAGACGCCAGACACGGGACACAGCCAGTCACATCAGCACGATCAAACGGCAGACACGGGACACAGTCAGTCACAGCAGCACGATCAAACGGCAGACACGGGACACAGTCAGTCACAGCAGCACGATCAGACAGCAGACACGGGACACAGTCAGTCACAGCAGCACGATCAAACGGCAGACACGGGACACAGTCAGTCACAGCACCACCAGCAGACGGCAGACACGGGACACAGTCAGTCACAGCAGCACCAGCAGACGGCAGACACGGGACACAGTCAGTCACAGCAGCACGATCAGACGGCAGACACGGGAACACAGTCAGTCACAGCACCACCAGCAGACGGCAGACACGGGACACAGTCAGTCACAGCAGCACGATCAGACGGCAGACACGGGACACAGTCAGTCACAGCAGCACGATCAGACGCCAGACACGGGACACAGTCAGTCACATCAGCACGATCAGACGGCAGACACGGGACACAGTCAGTCACAGCAGCACGATCAAACGGCAGACACGGGACACAGTCAGTCACAGCACCACCAGCAGACGGCAGACACGGGACACAGTCAGTCACAGCAGCACGATCAGACGGCAGACACGGGACACAGTCAGTCACAGCACCACCAGCAGACGGCAGACACGGGACACAGTCAGTCACAGCAGCACGATCAGACGGCAGACACGGGAACACAGTCAGTCACAGCACCACCAGCAGACGGCAGACACGGGACACAGTCAGTCACAGCAGCACGATCAGATGCCAGACACGGGACACAGTCAGTCACATCAGCACGATCAGACGGCAGACACGGGACACAGTCAGTCACAGCAGCACGATCAAACGGCAGACACGGGACACAGTCAGTCACAGCACCACCATCAGATGGCAGACACGGGACACAGTCAGTCACAGCACCACCATCAGATGGCAGACACGGGACACAGTCAGTCACAGCAGCACGATCAGACGGCAGACACGGGACACAGTCAGTCACAGCACCACCAGCAGACGGCAGACACGGGACACAGTCAGTCACAGCAGCACGATCAGACGGCAGACACGGGACACAGTCAGTCACAGCACCACCATCAGATGGCAGACACGGGACACAGTCAGTCACAGCACCACCATCAGACGGCAGACACGGGACGGGAACACAGTCAGTCACAGCAGCACGATCAGACGGCAGACACGGGACACAGTCAGTCACAGCAGCACGATCAGACGGCAGACACGGGACACAGTCAGTCACAGCAGCACGATCAGACGGCAGACACGGGGCACAGTCAGTCACAGCAGCACGATCAGACGGCAGACACGGGACACAGTCAGTCACAGCAGCACGATCAGACGGCAGACACGGGACACAGTCAGTCACAGCACCACCATCAGATGGCAGACACGGGGCACAGTCAGTCACAGCAGCACGATCAAACGGCAGACACGGGACACAGTCAGTCACAGCAGCACGATCAGACGCCAGACACGGGGCACAGTCAGTCACAGCACCACCAGCAGACGGTAGACACGGGACGGGAACACAGTCAGTCACAGCAGCACGATGAAACGGCAGACATGGGCGTCAGGTACGCACACGGACGGTGATGTGTGACATTCTTGTTTTACGGATAGTGAAGTAATACTTTGTACAGAACACAACTGCTCCACATACTGCGACAACTGGACACGTATTACACCATTTCTAATACACCCCTCGTACACCGATTTGTTTCAGCCCCAACCTGCCCCGACTGCCCGGTGACAGCCTGGCCACCGGTGTTGCCGGCTCCGCACTGCACCCCGTCCCGTGTTATCCCCCGATACCCACCTGGAGCATCACCAGGTCGACCAGCCGCGGGTCGGCCTCCATATCGGCCATGATTTGTGTCGGCGTGCGGCCCACGAACGGTGGCAGCAGGTTCAGCCAGGCGGCGCGGGGCCCGTACAGCGCGCCCAGACGGTGTCTCTCCAGGGCCAGCCCCGCCGTCCCCGGCGGCGGAGGCGGCGGCGGGAACGCTCCCACCGTGCCGCCCAGGTACATCCTGACCAGCAGGGTGACGGCCTGGGCGGCGCCCTGCGGCCGCCCGCCCGCCTGCAGATGCTGTTCCAACACGTCCCGCAGCAGCAGCTCGTACCGCAGCGCGGCGCGCCGGTCGCTTGTGTCGGCCGCCTCCAGCAGGAGGCCGATGATCTCCGACAGCGTGGGTCGTCCAGCCGCCGCCACCAGCGCCGCCAGTCCGGCAGCCAGCAGGTCGGGCCGTCCCTCCGCCAGCAGCTCGGCCAGCTCGGTCAGCCTGTGCCGGCCGCCGCCCTCCGTCAGCAACAGGTGAGGCGCCGCCGGCGGCAGCGCCTCGTCTGAGAGCGCCTCCACCAGCGGCCGGCGCCGTTCGGCCGAGCCACCGCCGGCGCGCGCCAGCAGCAGCAGGGCCGCCAGCCGCGCCGCCTGCGCCGCAGACTCGCTCAGCTCGGCGTCATCCAGCAGCAGCTCGAGTGCCTCGAGCGCCGGCTCGGCGCGGTACTCGACCAGCGGGCCGGCGGCCAGCAGCGCGAGGGCGACGGTCTCTGGCGCGCGGCCGATCAGCACCGTCAGCGCCTGGTTGGCCGTCTGGTAGGAGAGTGGCGGCTGGTCGGCGGCAGCCAGCGCGCTGCTCAGGTAGCTGTCCAGGCCGGCCGACTCGGCACACTGCGACAGCACGTCCTCCACGCTGGCAGAGGCGAGACGCAGCCAGGGCACGGCCCGCCGCCAGTCCTGTTCACATGACGAGCTGTCGGCAGACGGCTGCTGTGATAATGACGGGTGGACAGATCACGCAGCCATGTCGGGAGACGGCTGCTGTGATGACGGGTGGACAGATCACGCAGCCATGTCGGGAGACGGCTGCTGTGATGATGACGGGTGGACAGATCACGCAGCCATGTCGGGAGACGGCTGCTGTGGTAATGACGGGTGGACAGATCACGCAGCCATGTCGGGAGACGGCTGCTGTGATGATGACGGGTGGACAGATCACGCAGCCATGTCGGGAGACGGCTGCTGTGATAATGACGGGTGGACAGATCACGCAGCCATGTCGGGAGACGGCTGCTGTGATAATGACGGGTGGACAGATCACGCAGCCATGTCGGGAGACGGCTGCTGTGATAATGACGGGTGGACAGATCACGCAGCCATGTCGGGAGACGGCTGCTGTGATGATGACGGGTGGACAGATCACGCAGCCATGTCGGGAGACGGCTGCTGTGATGATGACGGGTGGACAGATCACGCAGCCATGTCGGGAGACGGCTGCTGTGATGATGACGGGTGGACAGATCACGCAGCCATGTCGGGAGACGGCTGCTGTGATGATGACGGGTGGACAGATCACGCAGCCATGTCGGGAGACGGCTGCTGTGATGATGACGGGTGGACAGATCACGCAGCCATGTCGGGAGACGGCTACTGTGATCTGATGACGGGTGGACAGATCACGCAGCCATGACAGCAACACCGAATACACCATCCCCCAAACGTTCCGATGGCCGTGTCGTAGTTGTTAACGCAGGCGAAAATGACGAAGACTTGTTACACGAATAAGGAAACTGAGTTTATGATATCAAACAAAAACAGTACAAAGAACGCATATTGAATGCTAGAGAGAAATCAAAGTCTGAACGCCCAAAATCCTGAGGTGATTGAATGGAAGTTATCCATAAATCCATTCGAATAAGTTTTGTTTGCAATTCTGAATCGATTAAATTCAATATTCGATATAAGGGAATTCGTATAGCTGTTCTTCATACCGCGAAATTTAAAAGCGCTCCAAATCGCGTGAAGCCTTTTCGCCAACATTCGCCTTGTGTCGACCACTGTGCGTGGTGCCGGCGCCGTACCGTAGCAGGAAGTATCCGATGTTGGCGGCGGACCGGGCGTACTCGGCGGTCACCTGGTCCGAGGGCGGCCCACTGCCCTGCCACCTGACGGCCGGGCGCAGCACCATGTGCGCCTCCTCCAGCAGCGAGAGACACATGGCCGGCGCGTGCTGGCCGTGGGTGCTGCCGAGCCGGGCGCACTCGGCGTACAGCTCCAGAGTAGGCGGCAGGCGGAGCAGGTACAGCGTGGCCGACTCGCTGCAACAGTAACACACAGACGGCACGCACTCAGCAGCTGCGCGGCGTACAGCTCCAGAGTAGGCGGCAGGCGGAGCAGGTACAGCGTGGCCGACTCGCTGCAACAGTAACACACAGACGGCACGCACTCAGCAGCTGCGCGGCGTACAGCTCCAGAGTAGGCGGCAGGCGGAGCAGGTACAGCGTGGCCGACTCGCTGCAACAGTAACACACAGACGGCACGCACTCAGCAGCTGCGCGGCGTACAGCTCCAGAGTAGGCGGCAGGCGGAGCAGGTACAGCGTGGCCGACTCGCTGCAACAGTAACACCAGACGGCACGCACTCAGCAGCTGCGCGGCGTACAGCTCCAGAGTAGGCGGCAGGCGGAGCAGGTACAGCGTGGCCGACTCGCTGCAACAGGAACACCAGACGGCACGCACTCAGCAGCTGCGCGGCGTACAGCTCCAGAGTAGGCGGCAGGCGGAGCAGGTACAGCGTGGCCGACTCGCTGCAACAGGAACACCAGACGGCACGCACTCAGCAGCTGCGTGGTGAGCTCACGTTGTCCACACACTGTACAGTGTACAGCTCTCCGCTCAGCTCTCCGAGCTGTACCGGCAATCTGCTTCTCCAGTGATCGCCGCCTACTTGTGTCGGGCTGAAGAGACGACAGACACGACAGAGACAGAGACGGGCTGAAGAGAAGAGACGACAGCACTGGTCAATGGTCATAGTGCCAACCGCATTGCAGTTTACTTGAATGAGGTGCAATTGGCAGCAACAGCATCACATACAGAAATATATCCACTCACCGAGAACTGGGCTCACATTAGCAGCCAGAGCGGTCGATCCGGCCGACATCCCACCCCCATCCCACACTCCCACACGGTCACACCGCTCCTGACGGCACCCACACCGCTGAGATCAGGTCAGGTCAGGCAGGTCAGATCGGGTCAGATCGGGTCAGGCAGGTCAGGTCAGGTCAGGTCAGGTCAGGTGACGTCATATCAGCTCAGGTCAGATCGGGTCAGATCGGGTCAGGCAGGTCAGGTCAGGTCAGGTGACGTCATATCAGCTCAGACACATCCTATCACCTGTCCTCGGGCCCTGAGGCGGCCAGCGCCAGCAAAGCAAGTCAGACCAGGCCAGGTCAGGTCAGGCCATGCCATGCCATGCCATGCCATGCCATGCCATGCCATGCCAGGTCAGGTCAGGTCAGGTCAAGTCAGGTCAAGTCAGGTCAAGTCAGGTCAAGTCAGGTCAAGTCAGGTCAAGTCAGGTCAAGTCAGGTCAAGTCAGGTCAGCTCTTCTCACCTGTCCTCGGGTCCGGAGGAGGCGGCCAGAGCCAGCACTCCAGGTCAGGTCAGGTCAGGTCAGCTCCTCTCACCTGTCCTCGGGTCCGGAGGAGGCGGCCAGCGCCAGCACTCCAGGTCAGGTCAGGTCAGGTCAGGTCAGCTCCCCTCACCTGTCCTCGGGTTCGGAGGAGGCGGCCAGCGCCAGCACTCCGTCTCCGGTGCACATGTGCGTCACTCCGACGAACGGCTGCAGACCGAGCAGGAAGCCGGCGTCTGTCGAGTCCGGGCACGGTTCTGCCGGAGACTGCAGATGGCACAGCCGCCGCGTATCCCGCACCGTGTAGCTCTCTGCCGGGTCAGACGGGGTCAGACGGGGGTCAGACGGGGTCAGACGGGTCAGACGGGGTCAGACGGGGTCAGACGGGGTCAGGTGAGGTCAGACGGGGTCAGACGGGGGTCAGACGGAGGTCAGACGGGGGTCAGACGGGGGTCAGACGGGGGTCAGACGGGGGTCAGACGGGGGTCAGACGGGGGTCAGACGGGGGTCAGACGGGGGTCAGACGGGGGTCAGACAGGGTCAGACGGGGTCAGGTGAGGTCAGACGGGGGCAGACGGAGGTCAGGTGAGGTCAGACGGGGTCAGGTGAGGTCAGACGGGGTCAGACGGGGTCAGACGGGGTCAGACGGGTCAGACGGAGTCAGACGGGTCAGACGGGGTCAGACGGGGCCAGACGGGGTCAGACGGGGTCAGACGGGGTCAGACGGGGTCAGACGGGATCAGACGGGGTCAGAGGGGGTCAGGTGAGGTCATACGGGGTCAGGTGAGGTCAGAGGGGGTCAGGTGAGGTCAGGTGAGGTCAGGTGAGGTCAGGTGAGGTCAGGTGAGGTCAGACGGGGTCAGACGGGGTCAGACGAGGTCATACGAGGTCATACGGGGTCAGGCGGGTCATACGGGGTCAGACGGGGGTCAGACGGGGGTCAGACGGGGTCAAATGGGGTCAGACGGGGTCAGACGGGGTCAAACGGGGTCAGGTGGGGTGAGGTGGGGTCAGGTGGGGTCAGGTGGAGTTGAGTGGGGTCAGACGGGGTCAGACGGGGTCATGTGAGGTCAGATGGAGTTGAGTGGGGTCAGGTGGGGTCAGATGGGCAGGTGCGATCAGACGGGGAGGGTGAGGATCAGGTGAGGGTCAGGTGAGGCGGGGATCCCCATAATTCAGGTAAAAGAGGAGCTACTTTGGATGAGCATTGGACAACTTAAAGAAGGACGGGAGAGCCAGGCACATCATGCAATTGTGGGAAATTCTCCAATGCAAGTCAGGTGCAACGACCGCATGTATTCCCACGACACGGGCAGCGGTGATGAAATATATGCTGATGTAAGCAGGAGAACACAAACATGTTCGGGGGGGGGGGGGCTATATACGAGGGACGAGAGTGAGACAACTCAGTGACATACCGAAATGTGCAACTGTATAACCAGCTCGATATCGACACACTGGTAGGTTTCATATATCCTACGGGCTACCCAAGATCACAGATTCATACGTATTTGCCTAAGACACTACGAGACACTTACAGGGTGATCATTTGAAACTGTGAGATAAGTTAGGTGATCACCAGATGCATATATTTCACATTGACATGAATGAAACGCATACCGTTCAAGAGCCTAGTGTGGGACTCCAGGTCATGATGCCGATCACTCTGCGCTTCAGTAGTTTTATACAGCAGGTGTTCAAAGTAGCGACCTCTTCCCGCCCGGCGCCGCGTATTTTTCGCCATGTTCCTCATCTGCGCCTCGTCCATGTTCTGTGGGACGTTTCCCACGACCATATTCAGCTGCTCCATGGTCCGTAGCTCACACTGAACAACATGAGTGAAGGCCCGCGGCCAGAAGCTGAAGTAGACACATGACAGGACGGGCTGTACGCTGGCCAATAGTGTTTGCTGGGTCAGAACCGTCAACGGAAAGTGCCTGCCGGTCCACTGCAACTGGTCTGAAGGATCCGTCACCTGCCAATCATGTCTGCAGATGCCTGGGGCAGTAATGTTGCAGGCCGTACGGACCTGTGCGACCCATAAAGGCTATTTCAACAAGATTGTGCCCCTGCCATGAGACCACTCCTGTGATGGATTTTCTCGCATCAAAGTTCGGCTACTGGAGCATCTCCCGCAGAAGCAAGCGCGCACTGACCAGCGTACAGCGCGTCCTGTCTTATCTAATACATCAGCTTCTGGTAGCAGGCCCTGGCTCATGTTGTTCAGTGTGGGTTACGGACCGTAGAGATGCCTGCTACCAGAAGCTGAAGTATTTCAGCATCTCTACGGTCCGTAACCCACACTGAACAACATGAGCCAGGGCCTGCTACCAGAAGCTGATGTATTAGATAAGACAGGACGCGCTGTACGCTGGCCAGTGCGCGCTTGCTTCTGCGGGAGATGATCCGGTAGCCGAACTTTGATGCGAGAAAATCCATCACAGGAGTGGTCTCATGGCAGGGGCACAATCTTGTTGAAATAGCCTTTACGGGTCGCACAGGTCCGTACGGCCAGCAACATTACTGCCCCAGGCATCTGCAGACATGATTGGCAGGTGACGGATCCTTCAGACCAGTTGCAGTGGACCGGCAGGCACTTTCCGTTGACGGTTCTGACCCAGCAAACACTACTGGCGAGCGTACAGCCCGTCCTGTCATGAGTCTAGGGGCCATTAACAGAAATGTTTCCTACAAGAGTGAAAAGGTAATAACAAAACTGTATTGTGCATACGTTAGACCACATTTGGAGTATTGTGTACAAGCCTGGTCTCCAACATATGAGAAAGATTGCTGGTTGTTAGAAAGAGTTCAAAAAAGGGCAACAAAAATGATTAATTGTCTTGGTAGTTTACCTTATGAAGATAGATTAAGGAAATTGGGTATGTTTTCACTTAGATATAGAAGGCTAAGAGGAGATCTAATTGAAGTCTTCAAATTTGTAAATAGTCAGCATTCTGGATATTTAAAGGGTATGTTTGAGTTCAATAGGGAAAATCGAGGTAGAGGTCATCAGCATAAACTCATTATGAAACAAAGTAGGACTAGGCTACGACAGTCATTTTTCAGTAGAAGGGTTGTAGGACATTGGAATATGCTACCAGGGGATGTCGCTGATGCAGTGACACTTGCTTCCTTCAAAATTAGATTAGATAAATACTTTACAGAGAAGGGATTAGTTCATAAATACTCGTGGGATTAGCCTTCTTTTATGCAGGTAGAGTAAGGTGATTTGAAGGGGCGAGACTGGTGGAGGGGGGGGGGATGGGGGGGGGGGAGGGGGGTGCAACCTCGGATGGGCCCAAGAGGCTCTTTGTTGCACTTTTCTTTTATGTCTTTATGTCTTTTATGAGTCTACTTCAGCTTCTGGCCGCGGGCCCTACTCATGTTGTTCAGTGTGAGCTACGGACCGTGGATCAGCTGAATATGGTCGTGGGAAAAAACGTCCCACAGAACATGGACGAGGCGCAGATGAGGAACATGGCGAAAAATACGCGGCGCCGGGCGGAAAGAGGTCGCTACTTTGAGCACCTGCTGTAGAAAACTACTGAAGCGCAGGGTGATCGGCATCATGACATCATAAATGTCACACATTGGGGTTCTGAACGGTATGCGTTTCTTTCATGTCAATGTGAAATATATGTACTGGTAGTCATCGAACTTATCACAGTTTCAAATGATCACCCTGTAGCCAGTGTGTACCTTGAATTAATGTACACCATTTACCGCTTGGCGCCTATTTCACACTTGAAGCCATGGGGATACCCAACAAGCATGTGATAAGGACTTCCTACAACCCTGTCCGCACTGGGCACACCAGTGAGCACGTCAGCATAGCACTCAGCCAATCACCGCAGGCTACGCGCCTGGTCCCCGCAAAGTGAGCCATCCAGCCCGCCGCCCGCCGAACACTCACCTAGCCCGGTGTGGGTGAGCGCGTGCAGCATGTGCGGCTGGCGGGCGGCCAGCAGCAGCGGCGACGTGTACGTGTGGGTTCCGACCAGGACGGCGCAGGGCCGCTCCGAGCCGTCCACGCTGCTGCCGTTCGGCGGCCACAGGGGCGCCACCTGGTACAGGCGGCCCTCGTGTGACGAGGAGAAGAACAGCGAGACGGCAGACAGCAGCAGACGGTCGGCAGAGTGTAGACAGCTGGTCACACCGCCGGGCGCCGCGTCTGGGGGAGGTCACAGGTCACAGGTCACAGGTCACAGGTCACAGGTCACAGGTCACAGGTCACAGGTCTCAGGTCTCAGGTCTCAGGTCTCAGGTCAGACAGACGTCTCAGGTCAGACAGACGTCTCAGGTCAGACAGACGTCTCAAGTCTCAGGTCTCAGGTCACAGGTCACAGGTCTCAGGTCACAGGTCACAGGTCTCAGGTCACAGGTCACAGGTCTCAGGTCACAGGTCACAGGTCTCAGGTCACAGGTCACAGGTCTCAGGTCTCAGGTCACAGGTCACAGATCTCAGATCAGACAGACACGGGTCACAGGTCTCAGGTCTCAGGTCAGACAGACACGGGTCACAGGTCTCAGGTCTCAGGTCTCAGGTCAGACAGACACGGGTCTCAGGTATCAGGTATCAGGTCTCAGGTCTCAGGTCAGACAGACACGGGTCTCAGGTTTCAGGACAGACACGGTTCTCAGGTCTCAGGTCCCAGGTCTCAGGTCTCAGGTTTCAGGTCAGACAGACACGGGTCTCAGGTCTCAGGTCTCAGGTCAGACAGACACGGGTATCAGGTCTCAGGTCTCAGGTCAGACAGACACGGGTCTCAGGTCAGACAGACACGGTTTCAGGTCTCAGGTCAGACAGACGGGGCACGGGTCACGGGTCACGGGTCACGGGTCACGGGTCACGGGTCACGGGTCTCAGGTCTCAGGTCTCAGGTCAGACAGACACGGGTCTCAGGTCTCAGGTCTCATGTCACAGGTCACAGGTCACAGGTCTCAGGTCTCAGGTCTCAGGTCTCAGGTCAGACAGACACGGGTATCAGGTCTCAGGTCTCAGGTCAGACAGACACGGGTCTCAGGTCAGACAGACACGGGTCTCAGGTCTCAGGTCAGACAGACGGGTCACGGGTCACGGGTCACGGGTCACGGGTCACAGGTATCAGGTCTCAGGTCAGACAGACACGGGTCGCAGGTCTCAGGTATCAGGTCTCAGGTCTCATGTCACAGGTCACAGGTCTCAGGTCTCATGTCACAGGTCACAGGTCACAGGTATCAGGTCTCAGGTCTCAGGTCTCAGGTCTCAGGTCAGACAGACACGGGTCTCAGGTCTCAGGTCACAGGTATCAGATCACATGTATCAGGTCTCAGGTCTCAGGTCACAGGTCTCAGGTCAGACAGACGTCTCAGGTCTCAGGTCACAGGTCACAGGTCTCAGGTCTCAGGTCTCAGGGCACGGGTCTCAGGTCTCAGGTCTCAGGTCACGGGTCACGGGTCACAGGTCTCAGGTCTCAGGTCTCAGGTCACGGGTCTCAGGTCTCAGGTCACGGGTCTCAGGTCACAGGTATCAGGTCTCAGGTCAGACAGACACGGGTCTCAGGTCTCAGGTCACGGGTCACAGGTCTCAGGTCTCAGGTCACGGGTCACAGGTATCAGGTCTCAGGTCTCAGGCCACAGGTCTCAGGTCTCAGATCAGACAGACACGGGTCTCAGGTCTCAGGTCACGGGTCTCAGGTCTCAGGTCACGGGTCTCAGGTCTCAGGTCACAGGTCACAGGTCACAGGTCTCAGGTCTCAGGTCAGACAGACACGGGTCTCAGGTCACGGGGCACAGGTCACGGGTCACAGGTCTCAGGTCTCAGGTCAGACAGACGTCTCAGGTCACAGGTCTCAGGCCTCAGGTCACAGGTCACAGGTCACAGGTCACAGGTCACAGGTCACAGGTCACAGGTCACAGGTCACAGGTCACAGGTCACAGGCCACAGGTCTCAGGTCAGACAGACACGGGTCACAGGTCACAGGTCTCAGGTCAGACAGACACGGGTCACAGGTCTCAGGTCTCAGGTCAGACAGACACGGGTCTCAGGTCTCAGGTCTCAGGTCAGACAGACACGGGTCTCAGGTCTCAGGTCTCAGGTCCCAGGTATCAGGTCCCAGGTCTCAGGTCAGACAGACACGGGTATCAGGTCTCAGTTCTCAGGTATCAGGTCAGACAGACGTCTCAGGTCTCAGGTCACAGGTCTCAGGTCTCAGGTCACGGGTCACGGGTCACAGGTCTCAGGTATCATGTCTCAGGTCACGAGTCACGGGTCTCAGGTCTCAGGTCTCAGGTCTCAGGTCTCAGGTCTCAGGTCACGGGTCCCAGGTCTCAGGTCTCAGGTTACGGGTCTCAGGTCTCAGGTAGCAGGTCTCAGGTCAGACAGACACGGGTCACAGGTCACAGGTCTCAGGTCAGACAGACACGGGTCACAGGTCTCAGGTCTCAGGTCAGACAGACACGGGTCTCAGGTCTCAGGTCTCAGGTCAGACAGACACGGGTCTCAGGTCTCAGGTCTCAGGTCCCAGGTATCAGGTCCCAGGTCTCAGGTCAGACAGACACGGGTATCAGGTCTCAGTTCTCAGGTATCAGGTCAGACAGACGTCTCAGGTCTCAGGTCACAGGTCACAGGTCTCAGGTCACAGGTCACAGGTCTCAGGTCACAGGTCACAGGTCTCAGGTCACAGGTCACAGGTCTCAGGTCTCAGGTCACAGGTCACAGATCTCAGATCAGACAGACACGGGTCACAGGTCTCAGGTCTCAGGTCAGACAGACACGGGTCACAGGTCTCAGGTCTCAGGTCTCAGGTCAGACAGACACGGGTCTCAGGTATCAGGTATCAGGTCTCAGGTCTCAGGTCAGACAGACACGGGTCTCAGGTTTCAGGACAGACACGGTTCTCAGGTCTCAGGTCCCAGGTCTCAGGTCTCAGGTTTCAGGTCAGACAGACACGGGTCTCAGGTCTCAGGTCTCAGGTCAGACAGACACGGGTATCAGGTCTCAGGTCTCAGGTCAGACAGACACGGGTCTCAGGTCAGACAGACACGGTTTCAGGTCTCAGGTCAGACAGACGGGTCACGGGTCACGGGTCACGGGTCACGGGTCACGGGTCACGGGTCTCAGGTCTCAGGTCTCAGGTCAGACAGACACGGGTCTCAGGTCTCAGGTCTCATGTCACAGGTCACAGGTCACAGGTCTCAGGTCTCAGGTCTCAGGTCTCAGGTCAGACAGACACGGGTATCAGGTCTCAGGTCTCAGGTCAGACAGACACGGGTCTCAGGTCAGACAGACACGGGTCTCAGGTCTCAGGTCAGACAGACGGGTCACGGGTCACGGGTCACGGGTCACAGGTATCAGGTCTCAGGTCAGACAGACACGGGTCGCAGGTCTCAGGTATCAGGTCTCAGGTCTCATGTCACAGGTCACAGGTCTCAGGTCTCATGTCACAGGTCACAGGTCACAGGTATCAGGTCTCAGGTCTCAGGTCTCAGGTCTCAGGTCAGACAGACACGGGTCTCAGGTCTCAGGTCACAGGTATCAGATCACATGTATCAGGTCTCAGGTCTCAGGTCACAGGTCTCAGGTCAGACAGACGTCTCAGGTCTCAGGTCACAGGTCACAGGTCTCAGGTCTCAGGTCTCAGGGCACGGGTCTCAGGTCTCAGGTCTCAGGTCACGGGTCACGGGTCACAGGTCTCAGGTCTCAGGTCTCAGGTCACGGGTCTCAGGTCTCAGGTCACGGGTCTCAGGTCACAGGTATCAGGTCTCAGGTCAGACAGACACGGGTCTCAGGTCTCAGGTCACGGGTCACAGGTCTCAGGTCTCAGGTCACGGGTCACAGGTATCAGGTCTCAGGTCTCAGGCCACAGGTCTCAGGTCTCAGATCAGACAGACACGGGTCTCAGGTCTCAGGTCACGGGTCTCAGGTCTCAGGTCACGGGTCTCAGGTCTCAGGTCTCAGGTCACAGGTCACAGGTCACAGGTCTCAGGTCTCAGGTCAGACAGACACGGGTCTCAGGTCACGGGGCACAGGTCACGGGTCACAGGTCTCAGGTCACGGGTCACAGGTCTCAGGTCTCAGGTCAGACAGACGTCTCAGGTCACAGGTCTCAGGCCTCAGGTCACAGGTCACAGGTCACAGGTCACAGGTCACAGGTCACAGGTCACAGGTCACAGGTCACAGGTCACAGGTCACAGGCCACAGGTCTCAGGTCAGACAGACACGGGTCACAGGTCACAGGTCTCAGGTCAGACAGACACGGGTCACAGGTCTCAGGTCTCAGGTCAGACAGACACGGGTCTCAGGTCTCAGGTCTCAGGTCAGACAGACACGGGTCTCAGGTCTCAGGTCTCAGGTCCCAGGTATCAGGTCCCAGGTCTCAGGTCAGACAGACACGGGTATCAGGTCTCAGTTCTCAGGTATCAGGTCAGACAGACGTCTCAGGTCTCAGGTCACAGGTCTCAGGTCTCAGGTCACGGGTCACGGGTCACAGGTCTCAGGTATCATGTCTCAGGTCACGAGTCACGGGTCTCAGGTCTCAGGTCTCAGGTCTCAGGTCTCAGGTCTCAGGTCACGGGTCCCAGGTCTCAGGTCTCAGGTTACGGGTCTCAGGTCTCAGGTAGCAGGTCTCAGGTCAGACAGACACGGGTATCAGGTCTCAGGTAACGGGTCACGGGTCACGGGTCACAGGTCTCAGGTCTCAGGTCACGGATCACAGGTCACAGGTCACAGGTCTCAGGTCTCAGGTCTCAGGTCACAGGTATCAGGTCTCAGGTCACAGGTATCAGGTCTCAGGTCTCAGGTCACGGGTCTCAGGTCTCAGGTCACAGGTCACATGTCACAGGTCACAGGTCTTAGGTCTCAGGTCACGGGTCTCAGGTCACAGGTATCAGGTATCAGGTCAGACAGGCACGGGTCTCAGGTCACGGGTCTCAGGTCTCAGGTCACAGGTCACAGGTCTCAGGTCAGACAGACACGGATCTCAGGTCTCAGGTCACGGGTCACAGGTCTCAGGTCACGGGTCTCAGGTCTCAGGTCACGGGTCTCAGGTCACGGGTCTCAGGTCTCAGGTCTCAGGTCTCAGGTCTCAGGTCTCAGGTCTCAGGTCAGACAGACACAGGTCTCAGGTCTCAGGTCTCAGGTCAGACAGACACGGGTATCAGGTCACGGGTCGCAGGTCACAGGTCTCAGGTCACAGGTCTCAGGTCTCAGGTCAGACAGACACGGATCTTTCGACAAACGTCAGGCTGGCTCAGTTACGGCAGCTGCTGCGGTGACCAGGCTACAGGCACATACTGATCCGATCAACATGACGGTAGTTCACGTCCTACACAGCACCTGCATATAGCCGGCACAACAATCTCTCGATAAACACCATTCGTTAGAAACATGTCTTATATGACATCAGCTGGACCACAATCAGCCTCTGGCTGTGAGATCTCTCAACCATAGAAGGCCGACAGTACACATTATCACCGACGCCGACAGTACACATTATCACCGACGCCGACAGTACACATTATCACCGACGCCGACAGTACACATTATCACCGACGCCGACAGTACACATTATCACCGACGCCGACAGTACACATTATCACCGACGTCGACAGTACACATTATCACCGACGTCGACAGTACACATTATCACCGACGCCGACAGTACACATTATTACCGACGCCGACAGTACACATTATCACCGACGTCGACAGTACACATTATCACCGACGCCGACAGTACACATTATCACCGACGCCGACAGTACACATTATCACCGACGTCGACAGTACACATTATCACCGACGTCGACAGTACACATTATTACCGACGCCGACAGTACACATTATCACCGACGCCGACAGTCAGCACCCACCCATCACCGCACTTTTAGCCGGCAACAGACTACCTTTAGCCGGCAACAGACCACCTTTAGCCGGCAACAGACCACCTTTAGTCGGCAACATACCACCTTTAGCCGGTAACAGATCACTTTTAGCCGGCAACATACCACCTTTAGCCGGTAACAGACCATCTTTAGCCGGCAACAGACCACCTTTAGCCGGCAACATACCACCTTTAGCCGGCAACAGACCATATTTAGCCGGTAACAGACCATCTTTAGCCGGCAACAGACCACCTTTAGCCGGCAACAGACCATATTTAGCCGGTAACAGACAATATTTAGCCGGCAACAGACCACCTTTAGCCGGCAACAGACCACCTTTAGCCGGCAACAGACCACCTTTAGCCGGCAACAGACGCTAGACAGGCCCACTTTCTCCCTGGAAAAGTTCAGCCACACCACCTGCACTGCCCGCATACCGCACTGAGCTGCTCACCGGCGGCCGGCAGCGGCTCCTCGGCGCGGTCGTAGAAGGGCGTGACACACAGGGCTGCCGGCACCAGTGTCTCCCCGTCCGACTCTCTCCAGTAGAGGAGCGACACGGCCGTGAGTGGCGGCCGGCCGCTGGCGGTCAGCACGCGGGGCGCCGGACCGGGGCCAGCCGCCGTCAGCAGCGGCCGGTGCAGCGCCGGCAGCTGCAGACGCAGCGGCAGGCCGCCGACCGGCGCCGCCGCCCCACAGCTCCGCTCCGGCACGGCAGGGTCCCACACCACCTACCGACACACCGCACCGGTCAGAGGGGCCGGGACGGGACCCGCCGGTCAGGTGGAAGGGACCAGAGGGTCAGATGGACGGGACCAGAGGGTCAGATGGACGGGACAAGAGGGTCAGATGGGGCCGGGACGGGACCCGCCGGTCAGATGGACGGGACAAGAGGGTCAGATGGGACCGGGACAAGAGGGTCAGATGGGACCGGGACAAGAGGGTCAGATGGGACCGGGACAAGAGGGTCAGATGGGACCGGGACAAGAGGGTCAGATGGACGGGACAAGAGGGTCAAATGGGACCGGGACAAGAGGGTCAGATGGACGGGACAAGAGGGTCAGATGGACGGGACAAGAGGGTCAGATGGACGGGACCAGCGGGTTAGATGGGGCCGGGACGGGACCCGTCTGTCAAATGAACGGGACCCGCGGGTCAGATGGACGGGACCCGCAAGTCAGACGGACGGGTCCCGCGGCTGGTCAGATGGGGACCGGGACGGGACCCGTGACTCGCTGAAAATCGACACATTTGAGCCACCCAGAGTGAGGAGTGCACAAACCAACGACCGTAGGTACTGAACACCACCTACAGATGTGGCCTGGCCGCGTGCCTGACCTGCTGTAGCTCATCCTCCTCTTGCTCCTCTGATGACTGCTGCTGCTGCGGGTCGGCTGGGTGTCCCGGCGTGCCGGGCGGGGCCGGGGACGCCGCCTCAGCTCCCCCACAGCTGAGCTGCAGCAGCTGCAGCTGCTCAGCGCCGGCGCACACCAGCAGCTCCTCGCACAGCGCCAGCTCCGTCACCTCGAACGCCAGCTCCAGCTGCGCCACCTCCTCCAGGTCACAGAACCTGCCACACACGCAGCCGCAGGAGTGGTCACAGAACCTGCCACACACGCAGCGACAGGAGCGGTCACAGAACCTGACACACACGCAGCCACGTGAGTGGTTACAGAACCTGACACACCCGCAGCGGCAGCAGTGGTCACAGAACCTGACACACACGCAGCAACAGGAGCGGTCACAGAATCTGACACACACGCAGCGGTGGCAGTGGTTACAGAATCTGACACACACGCAGCGGCAGGAGTGACAACAGAGCATTTGTATACCATTACTAAGATAAAGCTACATATCGTTCCCACCACGATGAAGAGCGTATTCATATTTTTGTGGTTGACGATATCGGGCTGATTGAAATCATTTGACGAGGAAAATACAACAAATCAAGTTAGCCTAAGAGCATCCATGAATCGTTAAAAAAAATCGGAACTCATGAAATTCAACTATAGGTAGGGACGATACTTTGTTCTATTCTAGTCATCAGATCTGATAGTTGGCGCAGATCACACACCGTCTGACGGCCGGACCCAGAGCTTACTGGAACTTTGAGATATCGTGCGTCTTGACGACGAACTGGTGCAGTGTGACGAGCGAGCCGCAGGCCACGGCCAGGTTACCGGTGCGCTGGCAGCAGGCGATGGCCGTGGCGTGCTCGTTGATCGGCACCTGGCGACAGACACGGCCGTCTCAAACTCTCAGTAACCGCCGACCTGGACACGGCCGTCTCAAACTCTCAGCAGCCGCCGACCTGAACACGGCCGTCTCAAACTCTCAGTAACTGCCGACCTGGACACGGGCCGGTCAGATACAGACACGGACTGGTCTCAGCAGCCGCCGACCTGGACACGGCCCGGTCAGATACAGTGCTGTAAAAGGGTGTCACTGTGTTGTTCTGACCCACCAGAGCAACACAGACAGTGATGAGCAGATTCAAATCGTGAGTGTTATCGAATGTCATTTTCCGAGAACTTTTCTTGCCTGGATAAAAATGGTTGACTGAATCAGTACGGGTAATACATTACGGGAAATAGATCAGACGAAGTTCCCACTCAATGTTCAGTTAATAAGTCAATGCAACATTTGTGAATATTTACACCGTCTCCTGTGCGAAATTGCTGGCAACCATTTCGACTTTGTAAAATTTAGCCCAAATCTTATGATTGGCTGGATTTCCAAGATGAGGCCAATGAGCCAAAACAAGTACTGGCTAGCAACATACAGTACTGTCGAGTGTCGAGTGTGGTACTGCCACAGATACATATCTGATACATGTAGACGTCTGTGGTACTGTGTATCCCACAATCACCGGCCAGTCCGGATTGTACTGTCACAGACACATCTGATACATGTAGACGTCTGTGGTACTGTGTATCCCACAATCACCGGCCAGTCCGGATTGTACTGCCACAGATACATATCTGATACATGTAGACGTCTGTGGTACTGTGTATCCCACAATCACCGGCCAGTCCGGATTGTACTGTCACAGACACATCTGATACATGTAGACGTCTGTGGTACTGTGTATCCCACAATCACCGGCCAGTCCGGATTGTACTGCCACAGACACATATCTGATACATGTAGACGTCTGTGGTACTGTGTATCCCACAATCACCGGCCAGTCCGGATTGTACTGCCACAGACACATATCTGATACATATAGACGTCTGTGGTACTGTGTATCCCACAATCACCGGCCAGTCCGGATTGTACTGTCACAGACACATCTGATACATGTAGACGTCTGTGGTACTGTGTATCCCACAATCACCGGCCAGTCCGGATTGTACTGTCACAGACACATCTGATACATGTAGACGTCTGTGGTACTGTGTATCCCACAATCACCGGCCAGTCCGGATTGTACTGCCACAGACACATATCTGATACATGTAGACGTCTGTGGTACTGTGTATCCCGCAGTCGCCGGCCAGTCCGGATTGTACTGTCACAGACACATATCTGATACATGTAGACGTCTGTGGTACCTTGTATCTCACAATCGCCGGCAAGTCCGGATCGTAGGACTTAACTAAACACGCTTCGTAAAGCATAAACATGGAGCAAATACCAGAAACAAATAGCATACCAGAGTAGGCCGACATTGCGAGCCTGTTAAAACGTGTTACTTCCCATTGTGATCAACTTACGGTTAACAACACAGGCGATTTCAAGTTATCGGTGATATGTGACGACACCCGCGATCCGTGCTCGGCAGTGACCGCCCACAGCGTGTGGCTGAACAAAAACCAATAATCAATCATCAAGGACCTATCATTGGCTAATCTGTTTCCTGCAGCTCCTCCCGGTGCCTCTGTTTACCACCACCACGACCACTACCACGACCACCACCACGACCACCACCACAACCACCACCACGACCACCACCACCGTCTCCTCTACGCAGCTCCTCTCCTCTACATCTCTACACAGCGGCCGTACCTCTATCATCTCGAGCACGGGGTCGGTGCCGGAGCTGGACGGCGTGACGCGGGCGGCGATCCGCGCCCTCATCGGCTGCGCGCGCTCCTCCTGCGCCCAGTGCCGGTACACGCGGATGTAGGAGAAGTCGGGGCTGTGTCGCGCCTCCTTCGCCTCCAGCGCCGCAACATAGTCGCCTGCCGACGGCACGGCGAGACAATGATAGGGGTGACACATGGTACGGAGACAGCGGGGTTGCGGGGGACGGCGGAGGGGACAGCGAGACAATGATAGGGGTGACACATGGCACGGAGACAGCGGGGTTGCGGGGGACGGCGGAGGGGACAGCGAGACAATGATAGGGGTGACACATGGCACGGAGACAGATGGGTTGCGGGGGCCGGCGGAGGGGACAGCGAGACAATGATATGGGTGACAGATGGTACACAACACAAAGACAGATGACTTGAACATCCCACATTCCTCACTCAGCGGGGAATAAGACAACGGCGTCCATCAATAGAAAATACATCGTGGCGTAGTGCTAAAACAGGTTCACTTGTGATCCGTTACGGAACGAAGCGCTCATTTCCCCGGCCGGGCGGACGCCGGGCGTTCCGTGGCCCATTGGGAATTTGAATGCAAATATCACTAAATTGATTCTGACAGTGATTTAAAACATATCATAGTTGATCTGCACGCACATTCGGATACATTGAAGCATTGGCTACAAGATGAGCTATAACATATCGTTCTGTCAGTTGTACTTAGAGGGAATTGTACACCTTTAACATTCGTGTGTAACTGAGATAGCCAGATTGTCGGGAGTACTGATAAATCTCCAAATCTGAAATGTTTCCTTCCAACAGGACCTAGTTACTGAGTTTCAACGCAAAAACCGTTGGGTATATTTGGTCATATTTTAAAGGGACAAATCTTGTGACGTTTCGTATACGTCATTAGTATTGCTACCACACTTCGTTTTCGCCAGGGTAATAGAACAACGTTTTCGCTATTTGGACCGGCCGCCACCGAAACGCATCGTGTGTTCATGAGCTATACATATTATTGGCCATAACTTTGTCAATTTCATTGGATTTCCAATTGAAAATAATACCGAAACTCGTCTTGAAAAGGCACACCTTTCGAAGGGTGGCTCGTACCGGTAGCTGCAATATTCTCCGCAATAGAAGCACATGCACCTGTAACTGCGATACATTTTGGATACATTCTGTCTGTGGTTACAGTTTTAAGTAATTACCTCTGTCAAGTGTGAACCGATTTCAAATCGAAAATTACCAATAGATGCTTAGTGATAAGACGCATTTGTTGATTGGTGGCTGGTCGGTGTTCACTGTTCATGCAATATATTGATTCAATTTTGACAAAGTTTGTTTATGGTTTACATTGAAGTGTCGCTTAGCTCGAAATATTATTGGCTATAACTGTCAATTTGCATTAGATTTCCAATTGAAAATAATGTCCACACTCGTCTTGAAAAGGCACAACTTTTGATGGGTGGCTAGTACCGGTAGCTGCAATATGTATTTACATCCACCACATACCGATGAACACATATAAACACATTTGTGGGTAGGTATATCACATTTATTTATGCACATGAGCATTATGGGTGTGCTCACGCAACGCCACTCCAACTCTACTCATACAAAGCCATAGTGTAAACATTCACACATTTTCAATCGCGACCAATATACTCGCGAGTCGCGACCCAGCGAAAGAGGTTGTTAGTGTTGCTTACATATTCTGATTCAAGGATAGGCTTTTGCCGGTATGACGTCACAACTCGTTTTGGTGACGCAAGATTATTGTGACGTCATATGTATTCATATCAATACTTTTCCAATTATGACAAATTTATACTTTTTTCGCAAAAACGAATGCCAGAGCCGTAATCAGGACACTCTTTTCCATCATTTCACGTACATTTCCCAAGGTGTACTATTCTCTTACACCACATAGACGGCTGTTTTGTGTTTTGTGTTTATCCACAGTTGGTAGATATCTGCAAAACATACTTGGCTGTGAAATGTTCTTAAAATCTACGGGATGTTAACCCTCGCACCGACGGGGGGGGGGGGGGATATCCCCCTGAGGTTTTTCGTGGATAGCTAAAAAGACGGCGCCACGTAGCGCCGCAAAATTTCGTATAGCTGTTCATTGAACAATTGTACACACTGTCTGTACATTTTGACCTTCTAACTATCAAGGTCACGTCGTCAGGTCACATTAAATGACCTGACCTCAAGTCACGTTTGACCGAGTCACGACCTGACCTCAAGTCACGGTTAACCAAATATTTTGAAACTCACAGTGTGCAATAAGGGCATATGTATCTACAATTCGTATATCTCAGATTTTGTATATCGGTGACCTGAGGTCATGTCAATTTCGTGACCTCCCATTATAAGTTAACGGGATAAAATTGAAATGCGCACCAATCGAACACACCTAGCTAAATCTGGTCAGTTTTCATCAATATCACTATTTTGGAGCTATACAGAATAATGCATGTTGCAATTTTCTTCCGTGACCCCTTTGAGGTCAAATCCAGTGTGCATATTTTTTTGTGTACAATAACTCATCTTCTACGTGGGGCAGTGATAAGGTTTTCACCATTCTGTTTCTCTTATCGATTGTCATAAAGTGATATAAAATTTGACTTGACCTTGCCATGACCTCAGGTCAGGTCAGGTCAATTTTCAAATTTGACCTAGCTATGTCATCCGATATATGATTCGACGCGCCGTGACAAGACAAACACGATGATGACAAAAGCGTTGCTCTAGCTTATATAAATACATAGTAATTCGCAAACAACGTTTTCCGCGAAATTTAGCATTTTGACATTTGCTGACCTCTGGAGCAGACTGGTTATTGATTCGACTCTGATTGCATCGATTGGAATCGTTCAATCAAAATCCCTTGAACCAAAGAAGAATCGATTCACCACCGGATTTTTGGATTCATGAATCATGATTGATTAAAAACCCGCATAGAAACAGGGCTGATTGAATCAAAAAGACTGCGTAATGCTATTTCAATGGTGAGTCAAACGTGATTTGATCACAAAAAAAAATATTATTTGAATCGGAAAGAATCATTTCTCAAAATGGTTATCCATGAATCACACGGTGACTGCATCATTCATATTCCAAAATGAATCGCCATTGAATCCTTCCAAAAAGGTGAATAAAAAAACAGTCTGCTCTGGAACCTCAACTATTGACCCTATCTCAAATATGAGGGCATGTTGCCGAAAGAGCGTTTCAAGGGCTTTGCAGTGTTTTTTACCGTATGTTCCTAGCTGTTACCGAGCTATCCCGGATTATGTGAAGCAATGCTCAATTTACTCCAAATATGGGGAGATTTGACCTGTTTTGACCTCTGGTTACCTCAATATTGACCTGATACAAAACAAATCAACGTATTTTCTCTGGTACTCGTCACGGCCTAACGCCGTTTTCCGCTTCTCGCTACATTGCGTAGTTTTCTAGATCTCTGGGGAGGGGGAGAGGAGCGGTTATTCGCCTCCCCGTCGGTTCTAAGCTGGCTCAGACCCCCGTCGGTGCGAGGGTAAAAAGTCATCTTAGGTCAGCGGAGGTCAGTAACTTCGGTTGACCTGTGACAGAGCATGGCCCCAATTGAGCATATAATTATGCAAAATATGGGGTGCCAATTTCAAATTTGAAATATGCGTCACAAATTGTCCTAGAAGCTATCAGAGTCCAAAAATATCACCTCAGGTCATCGGAGGTCAGTGACCTCGTTTGACTTCTAAAAAGGTCAACCGGGGTCATGATCTCAATGGAAACCATAAATGTCACCTGTTAAACCCGCGCCGTGCCGCCCCCCCCCCCCCGCACGGCGCGGGTTAACAGGTGACATTAATGACATATGGGGGTAGACACCCCCCTCAGGTTTTTCAAGGATAGCGGAAAAAGGCGGCGCTGCGCGCCGCCGTTTTTGGCACAGCTGTTCGGGCATCAATTGCCCTTATTATGTAAAAAAATACCTCGGGTAATCTCAGGTCAGGTTACCAGACCAGGTCACGTGACCCCACCTAAAAACTTGTGGTCGTACCACAGTCACAGTTTTTGGATGATCGGTTTTACACTTACAGGATTTCATAAGGTCACATATATTTACAATTCGCATTTTTTGGATTTTGTATATCGGCGACCTAAGGTCGGATAAATTTCGTGACCTCCCCATTTTAAGTCAATGGGGAAATATTCAAATGCTTCCTGTTCCAAAGATACGCAAGATATCAGTCTAATTCCTTCTGGATCATGTTATTATCGGCCATTCTTGATGACCTAGGTGCCATTTTTGTTCAGTGACCCTACAGGGTCAGCCGAGATCATCCGAGGTCACCAACAGTTGCATGTTAAGAACTATCGACATAATGACGATAGAAGTGAAACCGACACCAATGTTTTTGTCTCGTCGAAGCACGTCTTCCCATATGCAACATGACCTACTTGGATCACCACTTGACCTTGACCTGAGGTCAATTTTTTAAGTTGACCTAACCTGGTCAACACTAACATGAGTCGAAGCGCCTTGACGAGACAAACACGATGGCATCAACATCATTGCCTTGTCGTTATTAGGTAAAAAAGCAATTCGTGAAGAACAGTTTCGTAAAAAATCGCCTTTTTGACATTTTATAAGCTCTGGAACCTAAACTATTGATCTGAGCTAAAATATGGGGTCACCTTGCAGATTGCATTTTGCAAGAGCTTTCCAGTGTTTTGGTTTCCGTTTGGTCCTAGCTATCATAGTCCCTGTGATATCTGGGGGGTTCTGGAGCGAAGTCCTAAACCGGGGAAATTGACCTTTGATGACCTCTGGTGACCTCAATATTGGCTTTAAGCAAACAATATCTGAAGTACTTTCGAATGTATTTGTCGAAAGCTTTCGAATGCCTTTGTCCGCGTCTTTCTAGCCATTTAAGTTTTCGAGTTAGAGGGGGACCTGTGATCGGAAACACCCCCCGCACGGCGAAGTTGGCGCCGAGCACCGGCACGGCGCGGGTTAACACCTGTGCATATGTCTTATGCTCCTGAACATCTATAGAACACCGTATTACCTATAGGTAATACGTATATGTGGGCAATACACTATTCCTAGGTCATGCTAGGTCATGCGAGATCAGGTCAAGCTGAAAACTCGGGAAGTGATTTAATTTGTCAAACGGAAGCTACCCACCAAATTTGACGTCAATTGGGCCAAAGCAACCAACATTATAGCAAGTAACATGAAAATAGCCCTGGGGCATTGCCTCGTTTCACTTCCATGCCAATTGCCATACTCAAAGGGTGGTATCTCAAAAAGTTGAAAAGTCTCCACCCTTCTTTTTTCACGCGTTAGAGGATGTTACGTTCAATTATTGTGCCAAGTTTGAACTAGTTACGAGCAGGCAACTTATAGAAAACAGTATATTTTATTATGTTGACCTCGTCAGGTCAAAGGTCATATTGAGGTCACGTGAATTTTGTCCCCTTTTTCCGAATGGTCCAACCCTGTGAAGTATTCGATATTAGTTGTATTCCATTAAGTTGTAGTTGTAGTTGTATTCCACTAAGTACAGAAGATATAAGCGTTTGACTGATATAAAGTACGCAAAAAAATTGTGACCTTCGACAACCTCTAAATATAATCCTTGAGGTCACCTGGAGCTAAAAGTGGGTGTGTATGTTTCTCTCACTTGACACTACAGGTATACCAATTTTCTCAAAATCGGAGTCGGATCTTTTTCTTCTCTCGGCCAGACATGACCAGACCCCTATTCCACTAATGATCACGTATAAATGAAAGAAGTCGGGCAATAATTTTCGTTTCACGTGTATAATATTGAACGGACAACGACGGAAATGGTTGGAAACGAATGAAGAATCATTTTTGTAGCGCACAGAAAGCATTTGCCAGCCCTAGAGCTCAGATTGTTTAGGACAGAGGTAGAAGTCAAGGACCCAGTAGCGAAAACGATCGTTCCGTAACGAAATATAAGTCAGCGTTTGAGTACATCTCCCGTCCCATCTGCCTGTCGCCATGTAGCAGATAAGGGCAGTGACCCCCAGCGGCCCGCCAGGCGGCCGACCCTGACCGGTGAGAACTGAAGCAGATGTGTCGCGCAGTGGGCGCCCAGGTGCCCGGCCGTCGAGGCAGGCGGCGCCGGCCAGCACAGGGCGATGTCACAAATGACAGCGGTCAGCAACACCGCCTATTGCTCACATTCAAACCGTGTCAGACTATGTCCCGGATGGTCAGACCGCCGTGTGTCATATGGGGCAGCTGGCAGATATGTTGTGTTAGGCCTGTGGGACAGAGGTCTGCTGGGACGGGACATGGAAGGCAGGGGCAGGACTGGGGGTGACCGAAGGGTCAACTGCACGACACGCACAAACAGGGGGCCTGGCGATCTATATGCTATGTATCCACACAACGAACAGAGTATTTCGCTCTGGATATTGTATACTCTGACGAAAGGCCACCCACTCCGATCTGGGTGCTGAGTACCCCGACCACAGGCCACCCACTCCGATCTGGGTGCTGAGTACCCCGACCACAGGCCACCCACTCCGATCTGGGTGCTGAGTACCCCGACCACAGGCCACACACTCACCATGCTGGGAGTAACATATGCTGATGGCGGCATCAACTGTGGAAAATGGAGGCTTCACCGGTTCACCAGTTGCGATATTTAAAATCTGAGGGGCAGACAACACACAACACATGTCGATTAGTGGTAATGACAAAAGGCAAGTAAAATCTATAAAATAGGAAACAAAGCTATATGACCTGTTTACTTTGAAGAGATCATTGCCAATTTCTCTTAACCCTCGCCCTACGGGGGGGGGGGGGGGTCCTAAAACGACCCCCTGAGGTTTTTCTTGCATAACTTTTTAGACATGCGGCACATCTTCTTGAAACTTTCAGTAGCTAAGTATACAACAATTATACGTATGCTGTAATTTTTTTTTATTGAAATTGGTTTAGAAACTTGGGAAATAATGATGTTTTGATGACGTCATGTTGGTGGAAAAACGACAAATGTTTGAAAAAATCGTAGAAAACAGAGTTTTGAAGCAAATTGCAAACGCATTTAAGCAAGGATACAAAATGTAATTTTCTTTCAAATGGCAATCTCGGATTTGCGAAATTTGGGGTTTTTGAACCACAAAATGAACAAAAACTGTTTTTTTTTATCACAACAAAATCAAAATTTTCGAAGATGTTAAAAAAACGGAATATATGTGAGAGAACTGAGTATGGACAATACTCAAACCAAATTTCAAAGAAATATCTCTATTTTTGACTGAGTGATGGCTCCCGAAGTGTAAGAAATTCATAACGTCATTTTTGTTTATATAACTTTTTTGGACTTTTTTTTGACCAGATACGAATACATAATTACATTTTCTGTATTTCCGAGACAAAACTGGTCTAGGAACATGCCTTTTTATTTACATTTATCAATTTCTCATTTTTAGGTTTTCTGACAAAGCAAAATCGCTGTTCTGGACGTGGTCGATCGAGGTCATTCACTTGACCTGGAAGGTCACTCGCTGATCCGAAACCTACAAATTGCATACCGTTAGATTCCAAACATGACCGGCCACATGTTGGTTCTTACCGCGTTTCTCTATGTTGCCTGGTTTGGAAGTTAACAGGGGAGGGGTCTTTTTAGGACCCCCCGTAGGGCGAAGGTGAAAAAAGCTCCCGTAGGGCGAGGGTTAAACTAAACACACACCGACGGGTGGGGGGATATCAACCCCCCTCCCCCCCCGAAGTTGTTCATGAATAGCGGGAAAATGGGGACGCACAGCGCCGCACAATTTGGCATAGCTGTTTGGGCATCAATTACCCACATTGTGTTAACAAATTTGACATTGGGTCATCTCAGATCAGGTCAACAGGTCACGTTAAGTGACCTCACCTCCAAACAAGTTTTTAAAAGTTTATGGACCTGCCAAAGCCAGTGATTGACCGAGCGGTTTGAAACTCACAGGATGTAATAAGGCCAAAAGTATCTACAATTCATATATATCTTATTTTGGCATATCGGTGACCTAAGATCAGGTCGATCTCGCAACCTCCCCATTGTCAATGGGGAAAAATGAAAACGCGTACCAATCCACAGAAAATGGCTAAATTTGACCAGTTTTCACCAGATCCACTATTATTGTGCCAAATGTAAAGACCCACGTCACATTTATGTTATATGACCTCTACGATGTCAACTCAGGTGACCCCGAGGTCACATGTGATTTTTCTTCAATAACTCTTTGCCAAATCAAGATAGAGCGAAAGGTTTTCACCATTGTGTTTGAATCGTCGAGGCGCGTAGATTGGTGTAAAATTGGCCTGACATGACCTTGACCTGACATTAGGTCTCGTCAGTTTTGGGATATGACCTAACTAGGTCATCAGATACACCATTCGATGCGTCTTGACGAGAGAAACACAATGGTGGAAACCGCATCACTTAGGCATGTTTCTGTCAAAAGATATTCCCTAAAAACAGTTCGGCCATTTTTTATTTAAAAAAAAAATAGTTCAATGGCCCTCTGACCTTACTATTGACCTGATGTCAAATCTGATGAAACCTCGTTGACAGCAAATTCAATTATTTCGAACTTTTTTCCCGCACGTCACTGGCTATTTTAGTTCTCGATAATGGACGGTTTTGTTGAGGACATCCACGTATGACCGAAATTTGACCTTTGGTGACCTCAATATTGACCTGACCTAAAAATGACCTACGTACTTTCGATAGAGCTTGTCTCGAGCTGTCTGGCGCTTTTTTCAGCTTGTCGATACGTTGCGTGGTTTTCGAGATCTTAGGGGGGCGGAGGTTACCCCCGTCGGTTCGAAGTTGGCGCAGACACCCGTCGGTGTGCAGGTTAAATTTAAATCAGAGTAACATAATATAAGAAGTGGGATTCTTTTCTTCAAGAAAGAACATGCTGATCATGACAATGAATACAGACACAGCAGCTGACTTACATGCATGTTGTGATCCGGTGTTGATACAAACAGGATATTGTCGGGCCCGGCTGTCATGGCGAGAGGGTGGTCGATTGTTACCACCTCCTGTCCCACAAAATGGTGGGCAGATATCACGTGCACCATCTCACGGTCAAATGATCTGGAAACAGAACACAGTCCGATGGGGTAACGTAGGTACAGTCGGCCTCATAATGATCTTCCCTTGCCACCACGTGTTGCTACGGTCGCGATAGGCACAAAAAAGATGGTTTCCCACCGTAGGTTGGTACCCATTGTGGCTGTCTGGCAGGTGCGTGACCTGGGGAGGGGGAGGGAAGGAGGAAGTGCGGGGCGTTGTCGGAATAGAATGCGCCGCGACCCGGGTGGTGGTCAGGGCCGCATGTCTCGAGGGTCAAGAGGTCGCCTGTCCTGAGCTGGCAGATCCAGCATTGGAGACTGAATAACAGTGTTCATCACATCAGCCCAAAACTCAGTCGGTATAGCTGTCTACTCCTAGCGTATTCGTAGATTGGTCGTGGGTTCGAACCGCGCTGGCACCAGGCGCTTTTTTACGTGTATTTCTTTCTTAATTATGTTACGTGGCATGTGCAATGCAGAACCCCGAAATTACGAATGCAAACATCCACCTGATGATTCTACACGAAAAAGCAGACAAATGCAGCACTGGGCCTCGCACTGATATGTTCGCATCACGCCGCTCCGTCCTTCACGCTCCAAAAAGACACCCGAGCGGGTTTCTATCCATTAAGTTAGCGACGATATCTGTGACGACAGTATTTAAAACCGTAGGACTATAAAGCATCGACAGGTGTGTAGCTGATAGAGCATCTGACTGGCTAGGCTAGGGCTAGGCTAGGGCTAGGCTAGGGCTAGGCTAGGGCTAGGCTAGGGCTAGGCTAGGGCTAGGCTAGGGCTAGGCTAGGGCTAGGCTAGGGCTAGGCTAGGGCTAGGCTAGGGCTAGGCTAGGGCTAGGCTAGGGCTAGGCTAGGGCTAGGGCTAGGCTAGGGCTAGGGCTAGGCTAGGGCTAGGCTAGGGCTAGACTAGGGCTAGGCTAGGGCTAGGCTAGGGCTAGGCTAGGGCTAGGGCTAGGCTAGGGCTAGGGCTAGGCTAGGGCTAGGCTAGGGCTAGGCTAGGGCTAGGCTAGGGCTAGGGCTAGGGCTAGGGCTAGGGCTAGGCTAGGGCTAGGGCTAGGGCTAGGCTAGGCTAGGGCTAGGCTAGGGCTAGGGCTAGGCTAGGGCTGGGCTAGGGCTGGGCTAGGGCTAGGCTAGGGCTAGGCTAGGGCTAGACTAGGGCTAGGCTAGGGCTAGGCTAGGGCTAGGCTAGGGCTAGGCTAGGGCTAGGGCTAGGGCTAGGCTAGGGCTAGGCTAGGGCTGGGCTAGGCTAGGGCTAGGCTAGGGCTAGGCTAGGGCTAGGCTAGGGCTAGGCTAGGGCTAGGCTAGGGCTAGGCTAGGGCTAGGCTAGGGCTAGGCTAGGGCTAGGCTAGGGCTAGGCTAGGGCTAGGCTAGGGCTAGGCTAGGGCTAGGCTAGGGCTAGGCTAGGGCTAGGCTAGGGCTAGGCTAGGGCTAGGCTAGGGCTAGGGCTAGGCTAGGGCTAGGCTAGGGCTAGGCTAGGGCTAGGCTAGGGCTAGGCTAGGGCTAGGGCTAGGCTAGGGCTAGGCTAGGGCTAGGCTAGGGCTAGGCTAGGGCTAGGCTAGGGCTAGGCTAGGGCTAGGCTAGGGCTAGGCTAGGGCTAGGCTAGGGCTAGGCTAGGGCTAGGCTAGGGCTAGGCTAGGGCTAGGCTAGGGCTAGGCTAGGGCTAGGCTAGGGCTAGGCTAGGGCTAGGCTAGGGCTAGGCTAGGGCTAGGCTAGGGCTAGGCTAGGGCTAGGCTAGGGCTAGGCTAGGGCTAGGCTAGGGCTAGGCTAGGGCTAGGCTAGGGCTAGGTTAGGGCTAGGCTAGGGCTAGGCTAGGGCTAGGCTAGGGCTAGGCTAGGGCTAGGCTAGGGCTAGGCTAGGGCTAGGCTAGGGCTAGGCTAGGGCTAGGCTAGGTGGCTAGGTGTTAATTTGACCTTGACCTTGAGATCAGGTAAAAATATCTTTTGGCACAATGCAAATTTCTCAATCATCGCAAGCGACACAACAGATAGCCATTTCCGAGACGAGATCTGTGACGATGGTATCGGTCAACTTGAGATAAAACTATTCGTCTTAAAGTATAGCCGGTGCAGTGTTCTACCAATTGCACACTTAGCGATGCTTCACAGACCTATGGTTTTCTTAAAACTGGTTATCACAGACATCGTCGCTAACCTGACATTCTAGGTCTGCGTATATTTCCAACCACGATCCGCCACACAGCCTCGCCACACATGCACATTGTTATTCCCCAATCGGCCTGTGTGGGTCAGATCATTTCAGATTTTCAGCTTTTAACATTATGCCTATGGGTATTGCATGGAAAGAATAAACTTCAAATGCCTCCTCCCCCCCCCCTAACTTTTGGAATGTGGTGATGCCCTTGCAGAGTCAGCTAATGCAAGTTGGATAGGATAAACAATCACCCAGCAGGGATGTTAAGTGGTGAGAAATTTGAATTATTTTAACTTTAATGAGTTGTTGTGGATGGAGCTGGATATTTACTTGAGTTACTAAAAGGGAAATTATATTTGGATTAATATGCATATTATACAGAAAGGATTCTAGAAGAAAAGGGCAGAAAGGAAATAAACACTGAAGCATGTGCACTTTTTGAAGCACAGGATACTATAACACAGACTGTTTATATTAATAATAATAGCCACACAACAGAGCAGGTTGTCAGCACTCACTTGCCCAAGTCATGATTCATTCAATAAGCTGTCTAGGACAAAGCTAGAATATGGGTCTGTTCCAGATTAGTTTAGAGGAGGTTGGAGGAGCACTGATTTGCATCGCCACAAGAACAATTTTGGATGAGGTATCAGCTGTTTGCAAGCATGTTAAGTAAACAGTGCTGATGCCACAACAAATAGGAAATACCCAATTTTGAATTTTGATACCCAATTTGTAAGTACCCATGGGGAAAATGAGAAGAAAAAAATACTATTTGCACCACTTCAACTTCACATTCATTCCTCACTCTCTTTCTCTTATGTGTAACAACAAATCTGGCGTCAGAATTACACATGAATGAACCGTGCCAATGTCTACCATAGCCTCCTCCAAAAAAAAACATCTTTCATTTCAGAGGAGTTTGGAGGAGGTTTGAGGCGAGCTTGGAGGAGCTTAGAGGAGTTTGGATGAGCCACGGGAACAATAATTTTAATTTGGAGGAGCTTTGAGGAGGTTAGAGGAGCCAATGGAACAGACCCTATATGGGAGTCCCCTAGCCCTGTCAATTTTGTCTACCTCAACCATCAATTTGCCTATCCATAACCACCACCTCAAGAAACCGCTTCTTCATAGTTTGGGCCTTGGAAGTTCGGTTATTGGACCAAGCAGGGTGATAGAGGACGGACCATCAGAAGAATCCTCTCGGGACCACAGCGTGGAACTCTTACCTTACCCCGTTGTTCTATTACCCTTCTCTGAGGAATATTGGGGCCCAGGGCGACTTTTTCGGAGTCACGCCGAGCCACCCCCGGTCCTTAGCAAAGGAGGCAAGTTCCTAAATCGTACCTAGTCCACCATAAATATAAATACCCTCATACCTACGGTTCAAGTTTTCAGCAACATAACCAAAATAAACATACAGTTAGCATTCGTTGTCAAAAACTGCGCAGATACTACAATCAGCAGAAAAATACTGCCATATTTTGTTCTCCAATTTTCTTCATAGACCGTGCGGTACAGTCTATATACAGTACATACTTAGCCTGCCATCTATCGTCAGAAAAATAAGTTCGCGCCTTCTTATCGTTCGATTTCGATTTGATGGGAAACGAGCTGTCGATCTTTCCATGATACATATTTAACAAGTGCTAAGCTAGAGGATCCTGAACCCTTTTACCGAACCATTGAAATTGTGCGGGAGATAGCTTGACATGACAAGTCTGTACAGTGGCGGATCTAGGTTTCGAGTTGGGGGGGGGGGGGGGACAAATTTCGCTCCATTTCGTCAGCTGAAAAGTTGTTGACCGGGGGAGGGGGGGGGGGGGGTGGCGTCGGGTCGTCAGCGTAAAGATTCGTTGGAGCGGGGGGGGGGGGGGGGGGCTGGCGTCGGGTCGTCAGCGCGCAGGGTGGGGGTGGGGGGGGGGGGGAGCAAAGGGGGCACGTGCCCCCCTCCCAATTGGTCAGAGGGGCCCTCGGCCCCTCAGCCCATATGGAAGCGGCGGAGCGGCCAAAAGGGAGGCCAAAGGGCCCAAAACGGAACACAAACGGCTCAGCCGTTCCTGCGATATAGAATAGGGGTGTGCACGTGCACACGTGCAGAGGCACCCCATCCCTGACTTATGGGAAGGGGACGGCTGAGAGGTCCCTAACCACACACAGAATTAGAAAACAATCGGCTCAGCCGTTCCTGAGATAGAGAATAGGGATGTGTACGTGCGCACGTGCAGAGGCACCCCACCTCTGGCTTGTGGAAAATTTGCGGCTCAGAGGTCCCTAACCACACACCAAATTTGAACACAATCGGCTCCGCCGTTCCTGAGATATAGAATAGGGGTGTGCACGTGCGCACGTGCAGAAGCACCCCACCCCTGACTTGTTGGACACTGGCGGTTGAGAGGTCCCTAAACACACACCAAATTTAAACACAATCGGCTCAGCCATTCCTGAGATATATATTAGGGGTCAGCACGTGCGCACGTGCCGAAGCACTCCACCCCTGACTTGTGGAAAGGCAACGGCTGAGAGGTCCCTAACCACAAACCAAATTAGAACGCAATCGGTTCAGCCATTCCTGAGATATAAAATAGGGGTGTGCACGTGCGCACGTGCCGAGGCGCCCCACCCATGAATTGTGTGTAGGCGGCGGCGGAGGGGTCCCTAACCACACACCAAATTTTAACACAATCGGCTCAGCCATTCCTGATATATATAATAGGGGTGAGCACGTGCGCACGTGCAGAGGCACCCCATCCCTGACTTGTGGAAACGGGCAGTTGAGAGGTCCCTAACCACATACCAAATTTGAACACAATCGGCTCAGCCATTCCTGAGATATAGAATAGGGGTGAGCACGTGCGCACGTGCGAAGGCATTCCATCCCTGACTTGTGGAAAGGCAACGGCTGAGAGGTCCCTAACCACACACCAAATTAGAACGCAATCGGTTCAGCCGTTCCTGAGATATAAAATAGGGGTGTGCACGTGCGCACGTGCAGAGGCACCCCATCCCTGTCTTGTGGAAAATTGGCGGCTGAGGGTCCCTAACCACACACCAAATTTGCACACAATTGGCTCAGCCGTTGCAGAGTTTTTGCGATAAAACACTTTTCAACACCCCTCACGCGGCAC